>NQII01004443.1:108137-132773 GCA_002778355.1 Clitarchus hookeri
CCCCCCTCCTCGACCCAATCAAAAAGCTGTGAATAGCTAAGATAACTGCCAGCTGTACAGTTTTTTAAATAGTAAATGTCTTCTTAAATCCATGAAAAATATCTTCCCGGCAATTAAAATCAAATATTATGATTTCAAATGAAATAAAACAAAATTTATTTTTGCGACTGGAATTATTTCAAATAATTAAATTAAGAATGTTATGCAGTTTCTAAATGTATACCTCTTGTAAACGCACAAGTCCCTCAAGACCTGACTACACTGATTACTGCCAGGGACAACATATTTTCAAAAAACACATTTCATGACAATTATTTGTGATTGCTTTGCGTGTTCAACGATTATAATATTTACTCGCCCCAGTCATCTGCTCACGAAACACAAAAAGTCGTTTGGGGCCATGGTTGTTTAGTGGCTTGACTACTCGCCTCCCACTTAAGAGAACCGGGTTCAATTCCCGACGGGGCCACTCCCGGATTTTCGTATTTATGAATCGAGCAGAACGATGCCGCTGGTCGACGGATTTTCTCGGGGATCTCCCGTTTCCCCCGCCACATCATTCCGGTGCTGTTTCATACCCACTTTACTCTCAACAGCTCCCAAGATCTCAATGTTAGGAGCCGCCCAAATCCCTTCACTCACTTACAAAAGTGGTTTGTTGGAGTATACATAATATATTCTGATTGGACCAAAACAAATTAAATCTAGGTGGCCTAGGAAAACTGCAAGTGTGGAAAGAGGATACTGCGAGAAAACCTTTTTGCGAAAATCTATTATCCCTTCTTATGGCTAGTTCACGGTTAACAGAGTACTTCCAGAAATTAACATTTGAAAAAAGATAATACTAATCAAACAAAGTTAAAAATTTCCGTGAAATTACGGAAAATTTTACGGAAACAAGCCGTAAAATAACAGAAATCTTGTCTGTAAATAAAAAAATATGGAATTTGGACCAGTAAATTTAAAATACGGAATGTTCCGTAAAAGTGCTCCAAACTAATATACCGGTAGTCAAATAGTAATGATAAAAATATCTTAATTTCTCTTTTTATGTAATGTATTAGTAGCCATACCTTAAAACTCCATTAATATATTGTTGAAATATAAATTATTCCTTTTAACTGTTGAGAACATAAAAAATTGCTCACTTATTTAATGACTGTACGCAGAACAATTTCTTTGTCATGTGTTGGCTATCCTGCTTCCACTGCGAATCCTTTTTCCCAGATTCCGACGGCTGTATACATAACCTGCAAGCACTTTGATTTACCGTCACTTGCGTGGTAAAGTAATATATATTATATTCACGGCCAGGAAGAGATTACAAGATGTTATATTGCATTATTCACAAACCGAAAGGATGTAACGTTTTAAGGTGTCCGAGTTTATTCTTTATTTTAAACGTTGTAGCCTACATTTTACGATATAATCATGTGTACATCAGGCCGGTATTTGTGTTTCAACGAGTGAAATACACCGCTTGTTTATATCATTAAAATCACAGATCTGTTTTTGATTTATTTAAACGTCACAAGTTAACCAGATACCTAAATTAATATTTATTTATTCGTACCAATAAATGGGCATTTTAAATGGCCCAATGAAAACTGCTACAGTGTACATACTTGAAAACAGCTGAAATAACTAAATTTTCCAAACATGGTGATTTTGCATAATTAAATTATTATATGGTTATTGGCGTGTCTGCGTTTCATAAATATTTGATAAAAGTATAGGGAGTCATTAATACCCATAATTAAGTAGTTATAATGTATTGGTCTTCCATCAGGTTAGTATTCCCTAGTGAAATAATATTATCTATACCCAACATTGTTTACTGATGCGAAATTGAATTATGATGCACTTATATGACAATAAATTATTATGTAAAGTTAACATTTCTGTGGTAGGAAGCCCTAACTTAAAAAAAAAGTATTTGGAGATGGAAAGCAGTAGGCCTAGGCCAATGGCATACAATGGCATGTTTTTTTAACATTAGGCCGAACTCTTGACATTGTTTTATTAGTAGCCTACATACATACTGTTTGTTTATAAACGGTAGACATTGAAATATTTTTAATATCAGTGGACAATTGTGTAATTAAGCTGTATACATCAAAGCTAGCATTATTATCCTCTATAAATAAACAAAACAAGTCATTAATTGGGAATGTCTCAAAATATTTTACACAGACATAATGCAAATTCCCCAATATCCAATACTCCTATATTGTTACGTATATCAATAGCAAAAAAATTTGAAATTTCAGAGAGATTTTTGAAGAGATTTCCATTTACTTACAGGCCTACTTGTGAAGTGTAAATAAAATTGAGTTTGCAGTGTCATCAGATTTAAAGATTGATATTTAAGAAATCTCCTACATTTTTTCCTGCATTATCAAAAATACTAATTTCACTAGTCACTTCTTCTAGTGTGGTGCTGTCATTGTTTGTATTTCAGGTAATACTAGAATTCTTTATTACTGTGCTACTTGATTGGTAATGATTTAAATTCGATTCATAATTCTATGAAGTACTGGTTTCAATGATTTAGGCGAAGTTTTCCCACAAAAAGTTAAACTGCAACCATTTTTAGTTCAGGATATTTTCTAACTCTAACTGTGTGTGGTTTTTACCTCCAGTTTGCATTTGAGATTACTCGCATATTAATTTCTTTAAATTAGTATTCATTAAAACAGTTTTTGTATTTTTAATATTATTCTTTTATGACACGTTCTTCCATTAGAATACTGTAATAATTCCATGAAAGTAAAGTGTAGGTTAATTTTACTCGTATAAGCTAATCATTAATATAGCCAGTAGTTCGAAATTGTTACATCTAGCCCACCGAGCGTCCTGGTTGGTGACGAGGGGACGAAACAGCTGCCATCTTGGAAAATGTAATGTTAGATTTCCCCTCCCGCTCTGAATGTCCATCTTGGATGTCCATACTTCATGCTCTTGCATTTCATGTATGGGTTTTGTAAAAGTCCTCCCGATCTCTTTTATTTTCCCACTCTCTCTCATTCCTTCCTACCAGAAGACCCAATTCACCCCTTTGCATTGCATGGGGAAGGTTTTCTCCATGCCATCCCTCCCAGGTCCCCACCAGAATGTCAGAGTTTTCTCCATGCTATCCCTCCCAGGTCCCCACTATGATGCCAGGCTGCATTCTCTTGCATTGTATGTGAGGGGTTTTTCTCAGAGTCCTCCCGATCTCCTTTATTTTCTCGTGCTCTTATTCCTTTCTACCAGATGTCCCCCATTTCATGCACTTGCAGTCATGTGAGGGTTTTCCCTGTGCTATCCGTCCATGCCAGCACCATCCGTCTTGCCTGAAGAAAGTTAGAGTTCGATGCCCCATCATGCAACTTCTCTCATCATGCTCTATCATTCCACCTTGGTTTTCTCATATTCCTTCGGGTATCGTTCCATCTGGTTTCCTGGTGGGGACGAGTCTCATGCTCTGCCATTCCATCTGCACGACAAGGTGCGAGACCTGCCCATGCACACTAGCCTAGAGTCGCATCACGCATGTGCCAAGTACATCCTAAGCCCATATAAAAGCATAAATAACTAATTTCCGAACCATTGAAGATACAGTCACCAAATTCATAACACATGCATCACCCCTACGATGAAAAGAGACGCAGGGTAAAGTAAGCCCTTAAGTTCACGTATAAGTATAGTTGACTAATTTCCTAAACTTTGAGGATACAGTCACCAAATTGATAACAGTGAAAAGTGTCGCAGGGTTAAGTATGTCTTAAGCTCACTTATAAGCATAGTTTACTGTAATTTCCGAACCATTGACTATACAGTTCTCAATTCATAACATGGAAATCACACCCGACAGTCTAAATGGCTGCCGGGTCAAGTATTCCCCAACCAAATGATAAGCATTGTTGGCTGTAATTTCCGAATTGTTTCTGATACAACCACCTAATTTAAAACACAGGCAACACTCCTAACAACGAAAAGGGCTGCACGGTCAAGTATGCCCTTAGCCTTCTTATAAGCATAGGTGGCTGTAATTTCCGAAACATTTAAGAAGTGGTTATGAAATTCATATATTACGCATCACCCCCAACAATGAAAAGGACAACAGGGTCAAGTACGTCGTAACCACACTTATAAGCAAAGTTAGATGTAATTTCCAAGCCATTTAAGATACAGACACAACATTTATAACATAGGCATCGCTCTTGATGATTAGGACAGTAGAGACAATTAGGCCTACAGCCCTCATGAAAGCATAGTCATCTTATTTCTGAACATTTTAAGGTAGAGCCACCAAATTCATAACATACATATCACCCCCGAAGTTGACCAGGGCCGCAGAATCAAGCACAACTTAATCCTACTTATAAGAATATTTGCCCACTATTTCCCACCCACCGAAGCTATAATCATTAACTAAATTCATATCATAGGCCTCACCTCTCATGACAAACAGGGTGGTAGGTACAAGTACACCTTAGGTCTTCTGAAAAACATAGTTGCCCGATGTTTCCCACCATTCGGAGTTACGAACACCAAATTAATATCACTGTCATCACTTCCAACTGCAATCAAGGAGATAATGGCAAGTATGTTTTAAGGCCTTTAACAATGTGTTGAACTTGAAGGGCCTCACAGTAGTAAATATAATCAAATCACTAACTTGCCCTTAAGATTATGGGCAACTTTATCAAATTTTACTCTAAAATAGCAAAAAAGTTATTTTGTAACATCTGACAATTTAGAAATAAATACAAGTAATAATAATTAACGATCTAGCTCATTTGTGTTTCACATCGGATGCAGAATTTTTGTTTTTAATTTTATTTGTGAATAACCCAAAATTAGGAAAAATTTACATTAGAGGTTTTATATCTTCACTGATGATATACTGCAATGGTCATTGTTACATTTAACAATGTGGTGTTTTGAAATAGGCTTCTGATAACGTCTGATGAAATTATATAGTAAAGGGTTAATGAATACAAGGATGTTGTGGTGTCAGCATTTGTCATAGCATAATGAAGGCAGAAAACAAGTGGCTATACTGAAGACAGTGACCAACACAACCTAAACTTTGATGAGTGGCTCATTTGCTGGAGTAACAATGAAAATCTAGGCAGCTTTGTAGATATATTGAATAAAATGGTGTTAGCTTAATGTAATTTTAATTTCAGGAGTAAGTATACTTAAACCTAAGTGGCTTTTCTTGGGTAAAACTTTTTTTGGTGGGTTACATTTTCATTTCAGGGTACAGCCCAACATACATGACAGGTGTTTGAACAGCAGTTTAAATATAAACAATAGCAAGAATAACTTAGTTCAATAATCTTTAATATATTATTTTATAGGCCTAAGTGTCTACAAATATTAAATTTACTACAAAGTCGCAAGGTCCAGGTTTCGTATGTTTACCATTTGCATGTTGGGCAGATTCTGCATCATAAAAAAGATTAAACCTTGTGGAGAGGAGGGAAGGGAAGAAGTAGGAACGTGAAGTTGATTCAGCATTTCGCATTTTTTAAAATTACTTTAACTTGGAAATGTTTTCTTAATTATGTTACTGGCACTTGAATGTTCTGTAACTATAATGATAAAAGCAATGTAGATTTTTGTATATATATTTTTTTATGCTACAACTCACATACCACAAGACAAGGTAAACATTTTTGTCTATTATGAAAATTTTTGTTACCTATAGCTGTCTGACAATTTTTATGAAACCACACTCTTGCACGAAATCGTATTAATTTTAAAATATCCCCAACAATGTGCACACTCGTTTTTTCCGACCCTTGTGTTAGGTTATGGTATTTATTTTCATTATTACATACATGGTTTGGTGTAACCTGCGACTATGCATGTCTTGTTCTGGTATAATTTTATACCTCTACGCGTTTTAATATATGACTGGTTGTTAAGGTTTACCTAGGAAAACGATGACTCGGACCTTCAACACTTGTGTTGGATTGATTGAGTTAGTCGTACACATCACTCTTGATTTCGCAGCGCCGACCTCTCAGTGCTAACCACTCAGTGCTGATTTCATGCAATATGGTTGTAGAGCAGTTCTGTTTAACAACTGGTCAGATTTATATTGTTGCAATAATTTATATCACCGTCGATCGGGCGACAGGTCGAATATGAAGTTATGTTGTTATTCTCTCTGTAGTGTAGTAGAAGTAAATCAGTATGCACCTATTTGTAAAGACGAGTGCATGCAGGCCGATGCATATGTGTGCTATTTCAGACCCTACACTCCTACATACAGCAGTAAATTTGCGACACACCTTTATGTATGCCTTAATTTTCTTTATTGTGTGGATGGTTGTTACATCTTCCCGAACTTCAAAGGTTTAGAAATGCTGACTAAATATGATTGACTCGGTGTGTACTCTTTTTCTGTTGGTGGAGACGAGATATCAAACACACACCTACTAAAACTAACGTACCAGTATAGTAAAGGTACTTTCATAATAATAATCATAATGAAAACATCACACAGCATCCTTTTGGATTCGACGTTTCTTGTATCTATTAAAGGGAAAACATTTAACATGGTTAGCAGTAAGGGGCCATGAAGAGTTGATACAATCATTACGATATTGAAATGGCAGAACACATTACATGTTCAGCCGATGGTGTCATATTATTATTTTAACGTTATTCATTTATCATATAAATGCTAATATTAGGTTCATGTCCATCACTAGTAACAGCCAATTATCAGATTTTATCAAAGTCCGAAAGAGAACTAATATTTTGTACGGTTCCAAGGCATGAACTCTGTACTCTATCAAAGGATTCTTGAGACGACGGGCATCTTGGATGACGTCATAATATTATTTTAATGTAATTCATTTATCATATCCACGTTTTTCGAAGGATTCTTGAGATGATGGCCATCTTGGATGTCGTCATAGTATTATTATTTTAGCATTAGTCATAACCATGCTAATGCTCACTCCTCCCTGCTGACTCCTCCCTGCAGCTGACTCCTCCCTGCTGGTGACACCTCTCTGATGACTCCTCCCTTCTGCTGACACCTCTCTGATGACTCCTCCCTTCTGCTGACCTTGATCTTGACCTGCAATAAATTTTTAAAAATTTTACCTTGACCTTTGATTACCGACATGGTATGCATGTAAGAAAAAATTTACCTTGACCTCGACCTTTTATCACTGATATGGTATGCACGAGGAAAATCTGAGTTTGACATTGACCTTGATCTCCAAAAAATCATAGAAAAATCATAAGAACTTCGTGGCTTCGAAGAGGGCAAAGCCATCGTCGAAGTTGCTGAAGACTGGAGGATGCTCCCGTCTTAAGCCGCGAAGTACTTACGATTTTTCTGTGATTTTTGGAGGTCAAGGTCAAGGTCATATTATTTTCCTATTTGCATTAATTTTATATGTTGTATGCTTATATATAAATATATATTCTTATAAATATTTTCCTTCTTATTTTTATATCAGTTTGAATCAGTGCATAGTTGTGTTGAAATTATTGTTCACATACTTAACAACTGAAATTACTTCACCTTACACACTGTACTTTGTACATTACTTGTGTAATACATCACTATATATATATAGTTAAATGTATATAACTATTTGTTTTATAATAATTTTTTTATATATGTTTGCATCAGCATGTAGCTGTGATGACTCTTGCGTAACTAATGGTTCGAGAGCATGTGATAGCGTCCTTTATGATAAGCTACCAACTTCGTCTGTGATGAGACTTTCGGGAGCCTCGCATACCATGATAGACTCCTTTATCGTTGTGTATGTTAGCATCCTTTAGGATAGGCTACCAGCTTCGACAGTACCGAGACATTTTTGAGAGCCTCGCGTAATGTGTTAGGATCCTTTATCGTTTTATATGGTTGGGAAGCCTCTGGGATAACCATTTATACATGTATGTGTGCATGTTTATGTGTGCATGTGAAATTGTATATATATATATATATGCATATATGAGTGCATGTGTGTGCGCATGTACATGTGTGCATGCATGTGTAGAAGTGTCTGTCAGCATCCTTTATTTAAGGCTGCGCGCTTTGTCACACTGTTCGCAGTCAACCTTTATGTAAGGTCGTGCGCATCATTGAAGTGTTCGGCGTCAAACTTCATGTTATGCTGTGTGCGTTGTTGAGGTGTACTTCAGCGTCCTTTATGTTATTCCGCTCGCTCGGTCACAGTGTTCGGCGTAATACTTTATGTTAGGCCACGCGAGTCGTTGAAGTGTTCGGCGCCAACCTTTATGTAATACTGTGTGCATTGTTTAAGTGCACTGCACCGTCCTTTATATTATGCCGCGCGCTTCGTTGCAGTGTTCGGCGTCAACCTTTATGTTAGGTAGCATGATATGTTGAAGTATTCAGCACCACCCTTTATGTTGCGCTGTGCGCATCGTTGAAGTGTACTGCAGCGTCCTTTATGTTTTGGCATGTGCTTCGTCACAGTGTTCGGTGTCATCCTTTATGTTAGGTCGCGCACATTGTTGAAGTGTACGGCGTCGTTCTTTATGTTACACCTCGTGTCACTGCGACGTCCTTCATGTTATGTTGTGTGTGTTGTTGAAGTGTTCGGTAGCATCCTTTATGTTATGCTTCGAGTCATGGTGACGTTCTTTACGTTATATTGTGCCCATCTTTGAAGTGTTCGCAGCGTCCTTTATGTTATGTTGTGTGTGTTGTTGAAGTGTTCGGTAGCATCCTTTATGTTATGCTTCGAGTCATGGTGACGTTCTTTACGTTATATTGTGCCCATCTTTGAAGTGTTCGCAGCGTCCTTTATGTTATGTTGTGTGTGTTGTTGAAGTGTTCGGTAGCATCCTTTATGTTATGCTTCGAGTCATGGTGACGTTCTTTACGTTATATTGTGCCCATCTTTGAAGTGTTCGCAGCGTCCTTTATGTTATGTTGTGTGTGTTGTTGAAGTGTTCGGTAGCATCCTTTATGTTATGCTTCGAGTCATGGTGACGTTCTTTACGTTATATTGTGCCCATCTTTGAAGTGTTCGCAGCGTCCTTTATGTTATGTTGTGTGTGTTGTTGAAGTGTTCGGTAGCATCCTTTATGTTATGCTTCGAGTCATGGTGACGTTCTTTACGTTATATTGTGCCCATCTTTGAAGTGTTCGCAGCGTCCTTTATGTTATGTTGTGTGTGTTGTTGAAGTGTTCGGTAGCATCCTTTATGTTATGCTTCGAGTCATGGTGACGTTCTTTACGTTATATTGTGCCCATCTTTGAAGTGTTCGCAGCGTCCTTTATGTTATGTTGTGTGTGTTGTTGAAGTGTTCGGTAGCATCCTTTATGTTATGCTTCGAGTCATGGTGACGTTCTTTACGTTATATTGTGCCCATCTTTGAAGTGTTCGCAGCGTCCTTTATGTTATGTTGTGTGTGTTGTTGAAGTGTTCGGTAGCATCCTTTATGTTATGCTTCGAGTCATGGTGACGTTCTTTACGTTATATTGTGCCCATCTTTGAAGTGTTCGCAGCGTCCTTTATGTTATGTTGTGTGTGTTGTTGAAGTGTTCGGTAGCATCCTTTATGCTATGTCGCGCCCATCATGAAGTGTTCGGGAGCATCCTTTATGTTATGTCG
Source organism: Clitarchus hookeri (assembly GCA_002778355.1). Taxonomy (NCBI): domain Eukaryota; kingdom Metazoa; phylum Arthropoda; class Insecta; order Phasmatodea; family Phasmatidae; genus Clitarchus; species Clitarchus hookeri. The sequence goes on from NQII01004443.1 coordinate 117,749, forward strand.
AGTGCATCGTTGAAGTGTTTGGCCGCATTCTTTATGTTATGCCACGCACTTCGTCGCAGTGTCTGAGCTATTTTCTAGAGCCACGCGTAACATGTTAGGCTCCTTTATTGTTGTGCATGGTATGGTTCCTTATGATAGGCTGTCGATGATGAGACACTTTCGAGAGCCTTGACTAGCGTGTTAGGATCCCTTTTAAACATTGTGTATGGTAGCATTCTTTAGGATTGGTTACCAGCTTCGACAATGTTGAGGCACTTTTGGGAGCTTCAACGTGTTAGGCTCCTCTATCATTGTGAATTGTTCGGAAGAATCTAAGATAACCCTCTTGGTCCTGTTGTTAATCATTTGGTTAGGACGAGTGTTACAATTTTTTTCAGCGATGCCTGCTGTTAACGAGGTTTAGCCGCACGACGACGACCCCGCTCGCTCTCACCCAGGTCCGGCCGAATGACGCTGACCCCGCTGGCTGTCAACCCAGGTCTTACCACACGTTGCCATTACCCAGGTACGGCCACATGATGCTGACCCCGCTAGAAGTCACCCAGGTCTGGCTGCACGACGCCAACCCCGCTCACTCTCACCCAGGTCTGGCCACACGATGCCGACACCGCTTGCTGTCACCCAGGTCCGGCCGAATGACGCCGACCCCGCTCACTCTCACCCAGGTCTAGCCACACAACGCCGACACCGCTCGCCGTGACCCAAGCCTGGCCGCACGACACCGACCCCGCTCGCCATCACCCAGGTCGGGCCGCACGACGCCGACCTCACTCACCGTCACCCATGACTGGCCGCATGACGCCGACCCCACTCGCTGTCGCCCATGTCTGGCTGCACGTAGGCGACCGTCACCCTTATACACACGACGTCGACCTCCTACCATTATCTTGGTCACACGACATCAACCTCCTTACGTCACCCAGTTCACATAGGGCTTAAATTACCATATGTTAATTTTCCTTGCCAGCGGCGATGCTTATGTTATGAATTTGACGTTTGTACATTAAATTGTTTAAGAATTATGGCCAACTGAATAGCTCAATGCAAAAAGGGCTTCAGTCACCAAATTGACGAAAGTGAGTTAACCACGGATTTGTGTTCTTATAAGGTAGACCCATGTTTCTATGCAAAAAGAGCTTCCGTTTCACTGCCACACACTGTCTAAACACAACTAAATTTTTAATATTCTATGCAGAAAGGGCTTTAGTCAGTGACTGAAGTCCTTTCAGCTTGGAATAAGAAATGCTTGGAAAATTAAACGTCGTTCTCTATGTAGTGGCAAAAACTATTGATTTCATTTCTTTTGCTTGAAAACCTGCATTTTTTCTTTGTTTATGTCCAAGTGGTGATTGTGAGGTTATGTCTCTGCAGTTTGGTTGATATTACTGTTTCTAACAATAAAAGTTTGTTTTCTGTTGACAAATAATTAAGTGTTTTATTTCAGTGATATAATGGTGAGTGATTCCGAAAATGAAAGTGACCGAGATGAAGTTATTGGGAAGAAAAGGATGAGACATGAATCCAAATGGTAAAGAAATTTCAAGAAAGATTCACGTTGCAAAGGTTTAGAGTACAAAAACTACCAGGGCAGGACTGTTCAACGTATTAAAGGCTACATTATTTAAAGCTTCTTGTTTTATTTTTCAGCTGCAAGAGATTCAAGTGCTTTGATGGACTCTCTGAGTTGGATAAAGTTGATGCGCTGCAACGCATTTTAAACCTTCCATCCAAAAATGAACAGGACTTGTTCATTCAAAGCCTGATCGAGATACACGACGTAAAGAAACGACGTCCAAGACGAGAAGAATATGTACGTTTTGTTGATAAAATGTACCCATACTTCCTCATGGTTGGTAACCAAAGAACACAGGTATGTTATAAAGCATTTTTGTCTTTGCTCTCTATTCGTGANCATACTTCCTCATGGTTGGTAACCAAAGAACACAGGTATGTTATAAAGCATTTTTGTCTTTGCTCTCTATTCGTGACAAACGTGTTAAAAGGCTGAGAGCCCTTGCTAAAGAATGTAAAAGCGCTATTGATAGAAGAGGAAAGTCACAGAGCGCTAACAAAATGAGTGTCGAACACCAAGAAATTTTAAGAAAGCGTATTGAGAGTTTCCCGACCAAGCTCAGCCATTATGCTGGTAAAGTTAGAAAATATTTTAATGCCAGACTTTTTACTAAGGCTTTATATCGCCTTTTGGTTGATAAACACCCAGAAATTTGTAGTGTTGCATATTTCCATGAATTTTTCAATGAGAACTATAACCTCAGGTTTCGAAGGCCACAGATTGACTGTTGTTGTACGTGTGAGGAGCTTAACGTAAAGATTAAAAGCCCTCACTTAAATGAAACTGCCAAAAGAGTAGCAACTGCCGAGTTAATGGTACATAAGAGGCGTGCCAAACTTTTTTATAACAATTTACAGGAAGAAGCTACCTCTAAGAATGAGCCACATGTTCTTTCCTTGTGTGTGGATTTTATGCAAAATTTATGCATTCCTCAGATCCCTGTACAAGAAACATTTTACCTGAGACAGATTACAGTGAACGTGTTTTCGATTCACGATATCAAGAAAAAAACAGCAAAAGTATATGTATACCATGAAGGAACAGCAAACAAGACGCCTAATGAAGTTTGCTCTTTCTTGTATGACTACCTCAAAAACGTACAACAGGAAATTACCGAATTACGACTGTTTGCAGATAATTGCAGTGGTAAAAATAAGAATCATGCATTGTCTAGATTTTTAATGTTACTGACAGACACTGGTCGATTTGAGAAAATAACAATGTTTTTTCCAGTAAGAGGCCATTCATTTTTGCCTTGCGATCGGGACTTTGCAACTATAAACCGCCATATCAACAAGTTTGATAGAATTTACACTGTTGACGAAATAAAAGTACTTATAGAAAACAGCAGCTNTGTTTTTTCCAGTAAGAGGCCATTCCTTTTTGCCTTGCGATCGGGACTTTGCAACAATAAACCGCCATATCAACAGGTTTGATAGAATTTACACTGTTGACGAAATAAAAGTACTTATAGAAAACAGCATCTGCAACAAGTTTTCTGTTAAAGTAATTCAAACCAAAGACATTTTCCTGAAGTTTAGTAAAACCTTCTGAATAATTAAGAAAAGTTGTATATCACAAGGAACACGCTCCAAGAGTGTTACGAAGAGACGTTTGGTACAATATTCGCAAGTAAAACCATTGACAGTATAGTGACACAGTCACTTAAAATGGTCAAAGACGAACAACAAAAACCGAAGTTGCCACCGCCTGCAGCTTATGAAGCCGATAAAGTTCCGATCAAGTCAGCGAAAATCAATGACGTTAGGAGCCTTCTGCCATATATTCCTAATGAGCACAAAGACTTTTATGAGTTGATCATGAATTGGCCCACAGTTGACCAGATCGAGCCAGAAGTGCAAGACGAGTGATTAGTAATGTTTAATTGAAAATAACAAAACCTGTAATTAAATAATTCAATAAAGTGTAAACAGTAATATTTACAATCAATAAATCTCATTTAATTTTCATTTGGAGTTAATTTTTATACCTAAAACCGCTTTTAAAATAGTCCAAAAGAGTCTTAGTACAATGTAAGTGTTGACAAACCACAAAAAAACAGGTAANTCTTAGTACAATGTAAGTGTTGACAAACCACAAAAAAACAGGTAAAAAAAATACTACATATATGCATAAAGGCTTCATTTTTTATTTACGTACAAAAAGGGCTTCAGTCCACCATAAAAAAAAAATTTTGTAGTCATGACTATTTGAAACAAAATATTTTTCTTAGTGGTGTGTGATTAGTATAATTTTTGTCTATAAAGGGAAAAAAGTTAATTATGATTGGTTTAATATTTTTAAAACAGCAATGTTTTTTTCAGTTTTCTCAAAACTAGGTTTAGTTGACTGAAGCCCTTTTGGCATGAAGCCATTCAACTATGCTTATAAGTAAGCATAGGGCTTAAATTACCATATGTTAATTTTCCTTGCCAGCAGCGATGCCTATGATATGAATTTAATTTGTACCCTAAACAGTTAGGGAATTACGGCCATACGGCTTAAATTACCATTAGTTAATTTTGCTTGTCGGAGGCCATGCCTATGTTATGAATTTGACGTTTATACCTTAAACGGTTCGGGAATTATGGCCAACTATACTTATAAGTTCGCATAGGGCTTAAATGACCATTTGTTAATCTTCCTTGTCGGGGGCGATGTCTATGTTATGTATTTGACGGTTATACTTTAAATGGTTCGGGAATTACGGCCAACTATTCTTATAAGTTCGCATAGGGCCTAAATGACTGTGATAATTTTCGGTGTCGGGGGTGATGCATATGTTACAAATTTGGTGAATATATCTTATACGATTCGGAAATTACTGTCACGAATATTTGACATCATGCAATAAATAAGCACCTGGCATCGAACCTCAATGCTGCTGGTACGAGAGCTTCGTGTGATGTAATTTACTTAAACACAAAACTTTGAACATTACATTCGATTTTTAATTCAGCCAGTATGAGAGCTTCGTGTGATGCTATTAGCTTACACACAAGAAACTTAGAACCTTATGTTGACTCTCTAAGTTGTATGCTATTACATTTACAAAAAATAAATAAAATTAATAAAAAATTTAAATAAAAATTTAACATAAATTTTTACAAACTATTTTTTTTTCCAACATCTTCGTAGGCCTCACGTTTGGCGACGAGAGCCTCGCGTCCTGAACCTTACGTTGCCTCTCTGAGTTGTATGCTATTAACTTAAACAACAATAAATTTTAATAACAAATTTTCAAATAATTTTTGCTAAAATTTTTTCAAAAATCTTTGTACGCCTCGTGTTCGGTGACGAGAGCCTCTCGTCCTGCGCTGGGATGCATGCATGAGGACAATTTTGGGGGGAATCCGGGAAATTTTAGGGACTATAGGGAAATTTTGGGGAAAGGGGATTTTACGTGCTGTGTCATACTATCTATGGCGTATGGCGGGCGTTTCTGTTGAGAGCCGACTGCAGCTGTGTGTGAAAATAGAAAAACCATGACATTTTTTTACACTTTTTGGAGAAATTAGGGAAAATTTTTGGGGAGCAAAGGGCAATTTTGGGGAAAAACCGACGTATTTTGACAGAAAAACGGGAAAAAATTACGTTTTTTTTTTTTGGGAAATTCGTGAAATTTTTAGGGAACGACATGGTGTATCGTACTATATACGGCTCCCCGCTCTCCGTTTATAGCCAGGTGGCGTAGAGCCCCCTATTTATAGCTACTATAAATATATTTTATTTTAGCCTTAGACATTAACTTCCGACTGCGGTGGAATATACACATTGTGTTTATTACTTACATAGCAATATTAATTTTAAAATGTGTTTAAAGAATTAAAAAAAAAACCGCTGAAATAAAAACGTAACTAAGGGCTCAAAAGTACTCACTTTACCGTGGATATCCTATGGCTGAATAACTTTTAAGAAGTGTAGTTTAAAATTTACAACTATTAGTAGTAGAACCGAAACTTTCTCGAATAATGCTACTTGGAACATTTCTACGTCAGTGAAAGCAACACTTGCACGGGTATATATTCATAATTTCACTATTACAACACTACAGAAAGTAACCAAAGATTTCCTGACTAAAATGTTTACTATAGCTATTTAAAAGTGCACTTTAGTTTGCAAATCTTTCACCCAATGTAATACATTTGATAGGTGCAAAATCATCTTGGCACCTTAGTGGCTGATAACAAGCCAATAATGAACATTTTACAGTAGAGTGAACGTGTTCGGTGCCACGTGAACCGATAAAACGGTAGAGAATGAGAACAAAGATGCCAGCATAATTAATGTTCCTATAATTGGGAGTATAATTGACTCGCATATAATTTTCCTTGGATGCCAGAAAATGTGTGTAGACAAAGTGTCAAGTGAGAAACCGAAGTTAGTCAAAAAATTGAGCTTTCTTGTCATCAGTGCTCCATGAATAACTTCATTACACGAAGTTTACTGCGAGAGAATGCTCAAGCCCACTATACCTTTTACCCCGTCCCCGCCTTAGAATCCGCGGACCACAAAACTGAATGAAACCACTGCCTAGTACGCAAGGACATCTTGAGCGTAAAAATGAAAGCAAATTGTTAAGACAAATATATTATCGCCAACATGAACGACAATTACCGTTTAATACACCGTACATGATTTGTGTACCATTTTAAGAGCTGAAATTATAGTTTTACTATGACTATATTTATGGGCGTATTTAAAACGTACACCCGAATTAAATTTTGTAAGCATCTGAACCAAAAATTTAAATAAAGGATTAGATTTCAACACAGACATGTTTAATTGGCACTGCATGTTTAGTAGCAATAAAAAGTGCTGCAGAATTTAAATGTATGTACTAAAACAAGGGCTTTTTAAAAACGCTGTATTTTAACTGTCCCTCAATATACCGAGAGGCCAGTCTGAGTATAATGTACACAATTAACACACACAAAACGCTTTACACGTTATTCAAGCGTGAAACTTGCGGTAGGAATTCTGCTTGGCGAAGTCTGTCACGGAGGTTCAATAAAATCACGAGTGTTTCTTTTCTAATTCTGACGTGAAGAAGCCACTTTGTTTTCCATTGCGGTTTTACTAGATAACATAATTAAAAAAAAAATTGTTGTACGTTTTGCTGTCTAGTATATAATTATTACTTGTCTGCTAGTCACGATAATTTTTTACGGCCATTAGCGCGACGAAAGTTCGCTACGAGTAGAGGCTTAAAAAGTGTCCACCTATCGTCCACATGAAGTCCCGTCAGATTGACGAAACGTTTCTCTGGTATTGACGCATAAAGCGCGTGAACATTAATTTGGGACACCCTGTATTTGTGTGTCGTGTTTCTGAAGTTTTTTCCCGGTGCCACGTGCTAGCCACATTGATAATACTAATCGAGTACACAGTAAAGATAAGTTTTCTTTTTGTGGACACTCGAGAGACTGGAGGGGTGTAAGCAGTAAATTAAAAAGTAAGTTGAAGGTGTATTAACCTTGATAATCCGCCACCCCAAGTCTACGGTGGTCAGGTTGGATGCAAAAGCTGTTCATGCGATGAGGAGGAAGAACCGAAGAGAATTCCGAGGACCACCAAGGCACGAGTCAGAATTCCAGGTCAAGGTTAAAATATAATGCATAGGGTCCCCGACCTCTCCCACATGTATTTACAATAATACGCGACAGCTCTTCTACCTGATCAAATTTAAAACATACAAGTTTTTAAAGGCCCTGTACTCGAATTCCCTGCAGTGACACGTTGGGTGGAGCCAATGTCCCTCGTTTACTCGAAAAGGTTACACGTATCGCAATATAACGTCACGATTCTGCGGCAGTTTTATGCGGTTGCAAAACCTATCATAAAATTAATAATAAAAACATAAATCACAGAAAGTTAATACATATTTAATGGCCATGCAGTTTAAACCGGAGTACTATTTTGCTGAATACCGATAGTAGATGAAACATTCATAAAACCCAGTGTGCGTCTTATGATTTATTATTATGAATAAATAAATATAGCCAAAAACTAATTTTAACACTATTGTTTACCTACACTGATCTTCAGACTTGTTCATATTAATACATAAGTTATTAAATGAACAATGAAAGGTCTTACACCGAAAAACAAAATAGGAACCTCCCATTCCACTTTAGCGAATTTATTAATGTAACTCAAATGACAGGTGCCTCTATTCGTTGTTTTGCGTTTTAGCCGTAGGCATACTGTAAATGCTATACCGTCTGTATGTTGATAAACGTAGGTTATACAAAGAATAGATTATGTTCCTGTATATAAATGTGTGTCTACATTTATTCTGATGTAAATTTTGCATATTAGACTCCAAGTGAATATCTTATGGTCTTATACTGTATAACTTCACAAGAGGACTGAGTATTATTTGTCATCACGTCACGGAAACAAAATATGCTGCTCCGTAATACGCCACCGATCACAAAACAGATGCGAAAAGAAAAATCAGAATGTTCTAACATTACGAACGTTGTATGTGCATCTCATCGACAGCTAAGCGACAAGCGTTTTTGAGTTATTATTATTACTATCCTGCAGGACTGAATTTCGCGAAAGACGTGCTCTGCAGGCCCGGATAATTGCCGAGATATCGAGACGTGCTGATGTTCCCACGTCAACATCACGTAAAGCCTGTTCTCGCAATTCTCCTCNAAAAAAAAAAAAAAAAAAAAACAAGACTAGGAAGTTCCTTGTCGGTGTTGTTTGAGGCCACCGTGCGAACGAGAGTAAAAGGGAAGATAAATAATAAGAGATCTCACGTCGAGATGAGATCGCAGAGATTCTGTTCGGAAACAAGATTGTTTTCGATCTAAAGCTCCGAGAGCTCCGAAAGAGAAAGAGAAAGAGAGAGAGAGAGAGAGAGGAAATATAAAAGGCAACGTGACGCCTCAGTGATTTATCGGTCTATCGGCTAAAAATATCATCCTCCGAAACTGACTATTTTAGCGTCTAACGGGTATATAGTTCAAATGCATTTATTAGGCGAAAATAACTTAAAGGCGTACACTGAAAACCATTTCACCAGCAATTAAATAATCGCGCAAGAAATCTATTATTAGTATTACTCTTTGCCCTTGCTAACATTGGGTAAGTTTGAAACGTTAAGAAGAGTCTTAAAAACTAATATTTTAAGAACTTACGCTTACGTGCGAGAAACTATGTTCTTACCTAAAGGAATAAGAAAATTAAGCTGCTTCCCTGGTAAACAATGTTTTGTTGTAAAATTTTATGAGTTATGTACTTTAAGAAATGGTCTTTCGAAGAAGTTGTGTGTCGAAAGAGTTTTAAGTATTTATCGTCAAATACAAACATTTGCGTCGGAAAATTGCTTTATTACAATTTATAAATAAGGCAGGCTCATATGATTGCATACTTAAATATATACTGAGATTCGCTGCGGACGAAGGACCTCGTAGCTAAAATTATTAGCCTTACGTGCTAAATTAAAATTTATTTCATAGTCAAGTCTTGTGTTAGGGTCCCGAAGTTTAATATTTGTAGTGTCTGTGACTGACACGTACAGTGTATAACTTTAGACACATCTTCTAGCTCGGTCTTGAAGGGCAGGGAAAGAGAAACTTTCCAGGTGTTCCAGTATGATTTGTAGCGCCTCAGTGGAGCAGTTAAGAGTGGTATATACACACACCGAAATTCATCGTTGAGCTCGTAGGGTTGGGAATATGGCGCGGCTGGGCGGAGTTTCGTGCCAAGGGCGTGATCGACGCAGGGCACGTGACGCCAGAGTTAGGCGCGTGGAGGGGACAGGCTCGCCCTACCCTCCCTCAAGCCGTGCGTCACTCGCTCTCAGCGATGGGCCGGCGTAACATCGCGAACAAACTCCATACTACCTGTTCAAGTCCCGCGCTTGCGGTCCGACCATTCAACGTACTAATGTGTTCAACGTTATAATGACCGTTCAACGTAATAAAGATTATAGTCTGTTCGCTGTTTCTTCACGCTTTTTTAATCAAACCTTTGAAAAATCATCCAAAATATGACGTGATTTGTTGTTTCCGAAATAATGCCATGTATCAAAAAAGGTTTTTTTTTTTTTTAAATTTCGTTAACATAAAAATACCTTATTTTTTGTTCAAACGAACTTTTAGTTAAATTTTATCTGTAAACTGTATTATTTATTTTGTAATAAACATGCATAAATACAGGGAGAATGAGCGTTGGTAATGGCTAGTAAGAAGTCATCATGTAAATTATTATAATAAACAGAGTGCACACGAACGCGGTGCACTGTCTCTTTGCTGTCATTTTCTAGGCTGGGTTAAGCTGTGTGCGCTTGACGCGGAGTAATATCCTGGAATTAGAACTGTAGCAGGGCTTCCGGTAGTTTGAAGTAACTGTGAATATGCTATATTTCGTGGACGAAAAACGAGTGCATGAGAACGTGGACGACATTAATAGTGGTTGTTTAAATTAATTTGCTCGCCTTGCATCCAGTCAATCGCACACTGTTGTATATTAATATGGTTTTAACAAATTAATGTTTTGTTACTATAATAAAACCGATTTAATATTCTTGTGGCACTAAAACGCACCCAATTCCGGAATTACTGTTTTGCAGTTCAAGCTAATCGTTATCTACCGTTGATCATCGATATTAGCCGCATATTACAACATATATTAATTCAAGTGAGTTAAAATTCGCCTCTCATCCACGGCACACATATCCATCGAATTTCTTTTAAATAAATAAATAAATATATATATATATATAGTTCAGGCTTCTGCAGTTGGGGCGATGTAACCTACTCGTTTCTGGATGCAATGAACATAAGCGGTGAAGAAAAGGTGGTCTTAATAAACTGTGTACATTTTAATGCAGTTGTGCTTACTTTGAGGGACATAGAAAATCATGACAAGTAACTGCGACGTCGTTATCCTATTTTAATATGTGTATATAGGGCCTAGTTCATGGCTTATCTGTGAAGGGAACTTACATTTTAAAGCAGAAGGATTACACACAGTTTTGTAGCAAGTGGGGTTTTATTTAGAAGGAAATGAAATTATTACAAACCTCAACAACTACCTGGTTCAACGACTTCTGGGCTAGACTTCGTAGTGGGATTTACGTTTTTTCAAGCCACTGTCGTTACGGCATTGGCTGGTGGTCAGTGAAATTTTTATTGGCTGTCTGCGATTGGTCACTTGTTTTGTTTCGGAGGTGCTATAGGCACACGAGCCTTCTACGGCGTGTCATAAATAAATGGCCGTATCGCGACAGCAACGCATATAAATAATGCGTCCAACTTGTCCCCAAATGATTCCGAAATTCTAAGGTAATTAGACATGAGTTAAATGTACATTAGTAATGAAAATGAAAGCCTGATTTATTAACTGCTTGAATCCTGCAGCAGAGTTTTACATTTCCTGATATAAGCCATTTACTAGCTTGAATTTTGAGTGCTGGCATTCGATTTGTTGGTTGTATCGTTGACTACATTGAAACAACTATGCTGGTTTGATGACAAGAAGTGAGATTCTGATGTAGACATCCCAATCTCTTCTGTCTGGTGGTTCACTAGCTTCTGCCTTGGTGAGTGAAAAACTGATTAACGCAAATGTACGCTGCAGAAAGTCTCCACCGAAGTAGGTATATTTTAACACCTAAAATTTAGAAGTGAATTTACACAAAAAAAAAACAGCAAAAGGCAATCAGAACAAGCAAAATTTCCATTTCCCTACTCTGCTAAGCAGCATTCGAATTTCACGAGTTAAGGTAAAAATACACAGATACTTTTGGAGCGTGTTTCTTTGTAAAAATGAAATAAAACAATGAATGCGTGCCTAATTCTGCAAGCAGCCCGGAAAGAAAATAGCTTTTATTATTTAAAAAATTCTGTATGGTCTACTATCGTTTCTCTACGGACAGATTTAACTTTGTAACATAAGCAAATGCATCAGGAAGACGTTTTCCAAATTGTTGGCTAAAATTTTCCGTCCCGGGCGATTCGTTCTCGGGCACCGTGCTTACCAGGCAGAGTCCTAAACGCGATAATAACGGGTTCATGTGCCTTACACACATGAACATCTAGTAGTTTCCGAATTTCATCTACTGGGAGAAACATATTCATTTTTAAATTCGTGTTCGGTCTTCCCAGTTTTGCAAGTAGGTCCAACAAGAAAACACTTCTGGCCATTGGATTATTTATAATTGAAAGAAATTTCTTTCTCGCAGTTATAAGTAAGGAAAAACTTTTCTTGGCATTTTATTCAAATGCCAAATCTTAAAATTTGGAAAATTGACCAAGCGTGTAACATCGAAGTTGGCCCCTATAAATGTAGGCTATATTAAAGTTAATATTTATTTTATTTTTTTTAGTTGTAATAAACAAATTAAAACTTAACATTGAAAACTGCACATATTTAGGCGTACACTGAAAATGTGCTGAAAAACCAAATCTATATTCAGCTTTTATCTTTCATTGAAAGTAATTTTACAGCTGAAAATGGTGTAATTTCATAAACAAACTGCTCCAGAAATGTTTCCTTATTTAATATATTTCTCGTTGTCATCCTCAGGCGTGCAGAAAACTGAAATTCAAATAAATATTTGACTAACGACGATTGAAAAAAAATGAAAGTTCGATGTGAATGAATTAATGAGGCAAGACTATGTTAAGTTTTTTTAATGTAACCTAACAAAAATTCGTGTTGATGCATCGTGCCAAACTTAGTGATTGTGAATTTTTCAGTTTATAAGTTCGTCAGTAGTGTAATTAATTTTTTGTATTTAGGCACGCAATCCAAAATTATGCAAATTAAAATATATATGTATTTTTAATTATTTGCCTTATAGGCATTGTACACAATCAAATTAAATGCAGATGATTGTATAAATAAAATTAAATTATCTGTGTTAAGATATGAACATACAGGTTTGTGCTAGCCTATACTAATATGTTCAAATAATGTTTCCATGAAATTTTTTTAACCTAAATTTTCTTGTGGACGAGAATTGTAAAATCACATTTGTCAACGTAACTTTATTCACGTTGTTAGTGTGATATGACACTTTCAGAGTAAAATTACTAATGCTGTCAGTGTAAGTAACTCAATTATTTTAACACTCTTTTAGTTTACTTTTACTCAAGTATGGTCATTGAAAAATGGCACTCGTGTGTATTTTCATGGTAAATTTGCATCTTTAACTTTCGTTGTTCAAGTAGAACGATGATTTTAATACCGTTATACAGTTGGGATAAAAATGCACAAATAGGTTATTTAATTCGTGATGATATATTTTTACACAACTATTAATACGCTTACATCATTATTAATAAATCTATCAATGTTGACATATATACATTTGAACTCCTAGCAACATTATCGTATCAATTTAACTTTGCAGCTGTCTTTGAAAATTACTCTTACNTTTGAACTCCTAGCAACATTATCGTATCAATTTAACTTTGCAGCTGTCTTTGAAAATTACTCTTACCAAATAGTACATTTACGCATAAATCTCATGTGTAAATACACACGTTTATTTCCAAGTGTAGCTCATTTCACCTCGGGTTGTGCGGTATTCAAAACTTTTTATCCCTATATAATTATTCACGGCGTGTTTGAAAAAAATTGCGACCCATTTGCAAATTTAACACAATTACATGCATCCTCGAATTACAGCATGTCCTCAGATGAGCCCCACAGAATTCTACAAGTCAGTCCATTATCGAATTTTAGTTAGACAGTAATTTTTCAAGAAAATACCATCCGAACTGAATGTGTGGCGAAAATTTACTTCAATAAAATCGTTTAAAGCTGGATTTTTTTTTTGGGGGGTTTACCAAACTTTTTTTAAAGTATTTCTAAAAGAACTGAAACCTGCTTAACAGATTCAAATTATGGCCGTCTTACAGACTAGGCATAATTTGATATCAGTTAAATATGTAATTCTTAGAAAAACTTGTAAACCGTAAACTTAAAGGAAATTTGGTGCGTTAATCATCTTATTGCTTTCCTGATTGAGTGCCAGTACTTGTTATTAGCCATAACGCACTTTAGTTAGAATGCCATTTTATTTTAGGTGCTGCCCAACCGTTTCGTTTCTTTAATTTTTTATTTTTTTAAGATTTAAGGATAAACGTTAAAAATGCGACTGTGAAGTTCTAACTTTTTAATTTTCCCAGAAGTATAAGCATAACATCTGAACAATTAATGCATACGTAAAAGTCACTGAAATATAAAATGATAAATTGAAAATGTTTTCCTTTCTTTCACAATTATGAATTAACACACAGTAAAAATTAGGAGAAAAAAAATTTGAGCTTTAATGCACATCGTTAAAATGATAAATCAGGAGACATAGAACAAACAAAAAAAAAAACCTCTGCGTATATGGCGAGAGACCAAATCTCAAAGCGACGTTCTGGTAAGAAGAATTTCGACCGTGAAGAAGAGAGATTATATATTGTTCACATTCGCAGATAGTTTAGAACTTCTGAAAGCAATCTCTGAAAATTGTCACTGCTCCTTCCTGCATATATTTTAATGGGCACACTAAGATTCACCCAGAAAGGTTGTTAACGACGTGACGGAGGGAAAGTAGTTCCATATGACATAGCGTTGAGGTAAACACAGGTAAACATTTGTAAATACTAAAAATTTTTTTTTTTGCTTTCTGATTTTTTAATGCACATAAGTGTTGGAATTAGAAAATCTGTAAACTATTTTATTTCATCATAATGTTACCATACCGACGCATGAATAAAGTTATCATGGCCATGGCAATGTTTAATTTACGTGCGGTGGAAGAATACACACTGCATACAAGGAGATCTTAAGCAGGGTTTTCAAAAGTGCTCAGTTTACCGTGAACAGCCTATATACTCAGAAAACTTTTAATGTCGTTTTGCAGACGATAGCAGTTGATGTTATTTACGTGGCGGCGCTGAAGGTAAAGCCTACATGCGGTTTCTTCACACTTTTTGAACCAAACCTTTGAAAAATCTCCCTATGAATGACTTGCTTGGATGTTTCCTAAATATACCATGTATGACAATTGTTTTATACTTGAGTTAACATAAAAGTACCTTACTTTTTGTTTAAATTGAACTTTTACTTATGTTTTATGTATAAATTATAATATTTGGTTTATAATTATTACGAATAGAAACAGGGAGAAGGTAGGCGTGTTGGTAATGTCTAGTAATAAATAGTTCTTACGCAAAATAATATTTGACTGATTGCGCACGAATGCGGTGCGTTGTCCCTTTGGTGTAATTTACTAGACACGGTTAAGGTTTGCTTACACGAGGCGGAGTAATACCGTGGAAGTACAACTTGAGCAAAACTTCAGAAAGAAAAGTTGGAAGCAACCGTGAACGGCCGGCCTGCAGCTATCGTTAACCAGCGTCGACGAATCGCATTTGCGATAATTCGGCACCCGGGCAGTAGGCAGCGCCCAGCGGAGCGGATGCGGTT
>NQII01004443.1:134190-199453 GCA_002778355.1 Clitarchus hookeri
ACACACACACACATTTTTTTTAGGTTTTTGGCGGAAAGGCGATGGCTAGCTTAATTCCTGAGGAAACGATAATTTTTAACTTACTTAGCATTTCTTTCAACGTTTTTGGTTATTTACGAAAAGAATACCTTCTGATTGCACTATGGTTTTCTTGAGATGCAGATTTCATGCTAGTCTGGCTCTCGTGCAAACGTGCCATTCATAAAAAGGTTTAGCTGTTATTATAACAATTTTGGACAAAATGCAAAAACCTGAAGTTTTGTAGTGTTACAAAAAATAAAAACAAAGATTTTAATTAGCTCAGCATGTGCAGTAAAATACTAATCTTTTTAACCATAATTAACTCTATGGTTCGACACTATGTCTGCAAATGCAGAATGTGTAAAATGTGATGCGTGATTAATTATCGTTAATAAAAAATAATGCTTTCAAAGCATATAATTATTTACATTAAAAGGATGTTTCTTGAATATAACCTAATGCAAATTATAACCTTTGTGGCTTAATTTTAGGCAAAATTTCACTTGCTCGAAAAACAATGATTAATTAATCTCGTAGCTGTGTAACTTCAACAGTTAAGAGTTTTAGCGATAGCCACGTATCAGTAAAGAAAAAGAAGGCAGCAAATAAATACCTGCAGTCAAGTATGTGGTCTCATGAGGTTCCGTTCCAAAGGATAATAGGCTGAAATTTATGTAATCTAAGTTTTTAAAGTGATTCTACGTTCGTGACTGAAATTCTTCTATAATCGCGTAGAACAAAGTGCAAGGCGTAAGATTAAAAATATTTCTTAAAGCCTCGGCCTACTTCTACCTATTTTACACATTTCAGAAACGGAAGTAAGGGGAAGATAAGGACGGCAATGGGACGCAACTCAATTATCCCATCGCCTCTACGTGCAAAACATTTAATAACTGGCGGCAGTCTTCATTGCACTGCGCTTAACTATGGGGTTAATCTCATCGCTGGAATGTTGTGGCAAAATTCAGTAGGTCCTTCTATACAAGTCTCAAATTTTCGATTTTAATTTGCAATGTAAATATTTTTCTGTGTTCTTTTTTAGAACAGTGAAATGATGATATTGTAACTGCTTATGAAATACTTAAAATTAAAGTTTATATTTGCTTAGAATGACTTCGCCCGTCATGTTTACAAAACGAACAGTGCTTGAGGTAAACAAAATTTTATAAAT
The DNA here is from genome assembly GCA_002778355.1 of Clitarchus hookeri. Lineage (NCBI taxonomy): Eukaryota > Metazoa > Arthropoda > Insecta > Phasmatodea > Phasmatidae > Clitarchus > Clitarchus hookeri. Next base: position 135,383 of record NQII01004443.1, read on the forward strand.
TTTTTGTCAATCAGTGTTTTTAAAGAAAATGTTTTCATACCTAAATGCCATGTGCGACCGTGCCGCGTGCTCGTCGACATATAACCGACGCCATCGGGTACGCCGGGTAGACGCGAATGTCGCCTTGCTCCGAGTCGCTCGCGCGTTAACTTCTTGTAATATCAGTGATGGATTTATTAGCAGGAGCTGGTTACGTCTGGCATGAATATTCAACCTGAGCGCCAACCGCCCTTGGTGAAAGTGACAAGTAGCTGTCAGTTTATACACCGCGAGAGGGAGTCTCAGAGCTCCGGGACCCAGACCGTTCGCGCAATACAAGCACTCTCTCTCGTCTTATCCAAGACAGGCTTGCTTCATTTACAACCGGCGTGCGCCTGGGGGGCTTCTTCGTGTCGCATCTCTCGAGTAACGCATTGTGTAAAACATCCGGCCTCCGCTTCGCTGCAGTGGCTCCTGGTTAGAGCCTCGCGCGAAACCTACGTCATATTTAACTCAGGCTTACGTCGCGAACATATACAGCGCACACTCGCATATTCCTGCTACTGTAAATCGGGGTTTCTAATCAGCCGTGCAGACATTTGACAAAACAAAATTATTTAACGTTTTTAGAAACTTAGTTTCTTCAATTCAACTGACATGCACTATTATTTCTGTAGATTCAACACGAAGTTCTTTGACCGTAGTCGATTATCTCACTTGTTCATGTAAATATTACCTTTATCACATTAATAGATTTCCTTATGACTTTCTTGTAACAAGCTGAAGTTAAATGATAGGTATTAAAGTGTATATTGTAAGCTCAATGTATCTTTGAAATTTTGCAAGTTTTCTTATTGCTATTTTTCAAGTGGCCGATCGGTTTTCTGTTTATTTGGCAGCCCCGCGTATCATCATTTAGCAAGAGTTGAGTATACATAATATAAGGGAGTAATAATAAAGTGTGTAATAATTTTCCATTTTTGATCAGAATTTTGTTCATCGCTCATGGACAAACAGCAGCTATTGAGCTGTGAAGCATTAATATAAGTATTGCTAATGATGGCTAACTATTTCTCTTAGAGTAAAGTGAGGTGGAGTGGAGAGATTTTACCAGTGCTTAACAGCAAGTAATGCGGAAATCCAGGTGGCCCCGCTGGAAATCGATCCCGGTTCGCCTAGGTGGGAGGCGAGTAGTCTGACCACTACACCACCGTGGTCTGCCGGGGAAGGGGAGGGGGGCTTGTTTTCCGAGTGCTGAGTCACCCAGTTTGCCGATTTTTTTAAACCATGGAGATTCTTGAAAGACCATTCCCGGACCTTCGTACGTAGTAAATGTGGTGGACGTTGCCGGCAGGTTTTCTCTGAGTATTCCTGCTTCTCCTGCCACGAAATCCGTTCGTATCTCCATGACCACCACACCACATACAGTTTTCGTTCTTCCGGTTAGCTGTTGCTTCAGATGTTTCCCGCAGGTGGGAACAGCCATGCTGTTATGCCACCTCAACCTCAACCTCAGCCTCATCCGCTAACGAGACATGAGACCTGCATTCAGACTGCAAGAGCATGCTCTTAATTAATTTACATGAACGTGAAAATTTCCTTATTTATTGAAGTACTGCAGACCTTTATTTCTAGTAATGTGCCATGAATTACGTGGTGCGATCAAGAAGTATCGGAACTGTGACTAGTAGAAAAAACTAAGTACAACGCCTAGAGATGTGACATTTAATCCCCTTGAAAGTAGTGGCTTGAAGCCACACGCTATATCCAGTGCAGTTTTCATTGCTAGAAGCACGCCTTCAACTTCTTGTCAGGGATGATGAGCAGCTGCCTCGTCGCACTCCGCATAACTTCAGATTTATTTTATAGTTGGATGAACATTACCGGTAAAAGTAAACATCGCTATGTCACGAAAAAACTCTATAAAGCTAAAGAGAGAATCCCGCTGACTGAAGACACTCCACATTACTTCAAACTAGGTGTGCATATTAGCACACTTTGCAAAGACAGCAAAAATATATAATGGGTCATTTAATCGCATAGGACACAAGGACATACCCACAAGCAAGGCCTAAACCAAAGGATATAGTACCATAAAAAAATCACATCATGCCATGATGCTGCAATGAGCCTTAAATGAGAAATTTACACCTGCATTACAAATATGGCCCACCCACGGCGCGTAAACAACTTTACGGGGATTTGCAACGGCTAACACTGAGCTCCCATTTCCGCCACTTTTACGCAAGTTCTCGTCACCACTTCAGGAGCAGAAACAAACCTATGAAGTACAAGATTACAATAAGGAGAGAAAGGGTTATGAATAATAGTCGCACTCACTTGAAGACGTCCAGCGACACACATTGCTAACAATGCGGCGCCTGAAATGAAAATGATCATTATCGTAAAAAAAAAAAAACTTACGCTCGTTCGCCACACTAGTCGAGAGTAAAGCGCCTCGGGACACCACCACACGAGTTCAGTCAAAGCCCGAGACGACCATCGACGGCAGTGACAAGCAGAAAGAAAGAAAGAAAGAAAGAAAAAAAAAAAAAAAAAGGGNTTTACAATTTTACGACAGTAAGCCCAAGTACTTCATTACACGGCTCAAATCACGTACGCATGCAGGAAAAGGCGCACGCAAAATAATAAGGGGAAAAATCCCGACGTGGGCTGAGATAATATTGTTTAGATTAAACATGCTTTAACCATTAAACCTTAATATTGGGATTCTAAAAGTACGAAACTGGGACGCGAGTGACACGACCTAGGCCACGAGGAGACAGTCCCTGATCAGCCAAATTGGGCAGGCACGCCCACCCACGCCCATCAGAAATGAANTTTGTGGGGACCATCATGAGGAATGCCAAGGTGTGTTGCGGCATGGCGTGCAAGCACCATGGAAGCTAATGGTCGAGGGGCGGGGCGACACATCACGTATTAAATGCAGACAAAATGAATTTTGAAGGCGGTGCCCAAAAATCCACAATTTAGACAACACTTGGGGATTTTTTAAGTAAATCTTCATGGCCATCGCAAACATTTTATCTCCGGAGATGCCGCTACTGACCTGTTGGGTCTCAATCATCGCACGCCCCTAACTTGCGAAGCTGACTTCATGCGTGCTATCAGCCTGCAAAACCAGAACAAGAATGACTCGCTCCATCCCCGCCTGGGCCCGGCCATGGACTAAAGACGAGGAAGGCCAATTCTTCTTCTTCTGTGCATGTACCCTACATTTACCTAACCCCAAAAAAAACACAACTGTCAACGTCACATGGCCAATAATGATGTACCAGTTTGTTTATATTTTGATTCTCAAAAGACAAGAACTTTTATTTGAATAAGCTACTTTTACCAATAGGATTTTAATCACATTTCATTAAAAATCTTCTAGAGGAAGTATACGAACATCTCAAAGCCCNCTACTTTTACCAATAGGATTTTAATCACATTTCATTAAAAATCTTCTAGAGGAAGTATACGAACATCTCAAAGCCCTTGTTTACCAACCAGTGTTATAACCTCAAATATTATCCACGTTGTTTATGACATTCGTGTTGGCAGAAAAGCAGTTCAATGTTGGTACACGGCTTCGATCATATACATCTCGATAGCAGACACCATTTGTTTTGAAGCTCGCATCAGAAATAGCTGACGAGGGGCATGGTAAGGTTAGGGGATGCTAGTTGTTACGCNCTACTTTTACCAATAGGATTTTAATCACATTTCATTAAAAATCTTCTAGAGGAAGTATACGAACATCTCAAAGCCGTTGTTTACCAACCAGTGTTATAACCTCAAATATTATCCACGTTGTTTATGACATTCGTGTTGGCAGAAAAGCAGTTCAATGTTGGTACACGGCTTCGATCATATACATCTCGATAGCAGATACCATTTGTTTTGAAGCTCGCATCAGAAATAGCTGACGAGGGGCATGGTAAGGTTAGGGGATGCTAGTTGTTACGCGTGAAAGTGCTTTTCCGAAGTGAAAAACGATAAATTTACCTTATGTGTTGTATGTGGGTGTACGCAAAGATTTTAAAAAGTTTGTCGTCTTTACTAGTAGTGGTGTTAAAATGTATAAAATGGCGTTCTTTTGAACTGTAACACGATTATAGGGGTTTAATATCATCAAATAGAAATGTATTGAAAGCAGATCCTTTATCGAATTGTGTACTGTCAAAAAGGCTATTCGCATTAGCTTTGACAAAAAACAACAAACCAAAACGTAAAAGACAGGTTAACATGAATATATTTAAGTGAGAAACAGAAACTGAAGGACTATACCACTTAATTGAACACAAAAATTACAACTGAGACACTATCGGCACAGAACGGACATTTGAATTCAGCTGTTGATTTAGTCATTAAAAAATAGCATCCGCAACTAGCTGGTATACACAGACGCGACTTATTATTACGTACGGAAATTTAACGATACGAATACATATATTTCACAAATAATTCATACCTGTATAATACGTTTTGTGTAAAGGAGCCGTATATTGTTTAAAATTCATGGCAAACTATTTACATATGACACCGCAACTGCTGTGAACAGTGTATAAAATGCCTTGACTGCGCCATGATGCCACCAGTCAGCTGTTTTAGATGTCTGCCTCAAAAGACAATGAGCAATCTTTAAGTATACATTCTCGAAGGGACTCTCAGACATGTTCTGCGCAGCCAGCGAGTTCGCTCTATCCCATATTCACTCTATGGGCCCGGCCGAAGCCAAGGCCTACAGGCGAGCATCGCGCCTAGAGAAGACAGGAGAAAGAGAGCAAGACAGTGCAAAGAGCTAGTAGTGCGGAGAGCTTGCTGATTGCGCGCCTCGAAAGAGAGAGCGCTGGCGTCGTGAAGTACGTATACGGCGCAACTAGCGGCGCAAATGTATATTTAGAAAAATTCCACGTGACTACCAAAGACGCTTGAAACTCCTCCCAAAAATTTAAGTGCCTTTGACAGCCAAGCGAGTTATTTAAAAGCACATCTTTATAGTGAATTTTTTCGTTTACTGTTGCCAATTAAATACATTTCCATAGCCTGGTGGCACGTATCAATAATTACAGTAGTTTCCAAAAATTACTTGTTTGCCCCTCTCTATATCACCCAGAAGAAACTTTCCTGGACAAATACTCGCAAGGAGTATTTTTAATTGTTCTGGCTTATCAACACCTTAATTATTATGCAGAATTGCTCATTCATGTAGGGGAAGCTCAGCTGCAATAATAACCTATACTGTGTCTGAAGTGACAGACATATCCGTTACCCAGTATTCAAACCCGGAGCTTGAAGGACCGTTCGTAACGCTTTAGTGATTTTGGCCGTGTTAAAGTTCATACGTGTTCATGTTTAAATGGTTTTTAATGGTCAAAGCCCGTTAACAAGTTATTTTGTAGTTAAAGCTGTTTTGTTCCTGATTCCCCACGTTTCCACTGACATTACCCCAGTAAATGCCGTTCATTTGAATTACGACAGTTGTGAGCAGAAACTTTTGGTATTACATTAAAAACCGAAAGACCAAGTACAATGCTTAAGGAACACGACTCTTTAATAACAACGGTAGCTGAAATTTTCTGGTGCCGTCCGTTATAGATGGTATAATTTAATATTTAGTAGTTGAAATAGTAACAACTACGTATTTTCATTCTGATGATAAAAACATTTCGTGCAATAAGGACAGTATGCTCACACAAAAAATGAACAAATAGCAGCAAATCGTCAAAAAATTACAGAAGTCTAACAGTTGTGTTTAACGAGATTAGTTTATTCCCTCCAAGTTTCAAACATCTTCCTCTGGAAGATTTCGGAGAAAATAATTGTTTCACAAAATTGTTCAAATCAAAAAAAGTTAAAAACTAAAGCAAGATAATGCCTTTGTAAATGGCGTTACTTCTTTAATAAAAAAATACCGAGGAATATACGCTAATTACTTGCCGCTGAAATTTATGTTTCTCAGAGCTGTTGTTTCGTATTTTTTTCTCGCTAACATGGTTCATATACACATTCCTCTAAAGATAAAGTCTAAAGAGGTATCTAAATGTGCAGTGCTAAAGTGTATATCTACCAACTCAGGAGACAGAACGTAGGGTATCTATATGCGCTGGGCATTTATTATTTCGCAAATGCGTATCCAACCCCACATCACGAGAATGTCTGAGAAATGCGCTATGCCAACTATCCTGATTCACTTAAGAGCATCAAAGGAAATAAAGTTAAATAATGAGATTTTCTGTGTAACTGGATACAAGATTTGTACAAAGCGGGTTTATACTGGGAGGTAGGAACTATGGGTTCAGCGAGTCCCTGGTTACCAGAAGTAATGAGTAGGTGGATGACTTGAATCTGTATGTGGGCCTAAATAAGCACTTAACGACTCTTTTACACAATTTATTTCTTTTGAGTTCATTCCGGTGTCCTGAGAGATGCATCAGAGCCGTCTGAAACCACGTTACCTACTTGGAGACATTTTGTGACGTACAGTGTGAGGGATTTCGGCGGGTGTTAAAGCTGCCACTTACCTGGCACTTGAACTGCGTTGCAGAGTGTGTGAAATACGCGTATTTTACAAAATATCAATCGTGAGTAGAGTGTTTCAGTGCTTTTTTTAAGATGCCGCGCACCTTAGAAACGCCATTTCAGAGCACACCAATAACTTAAAATTGCTTTTTCACAGGGCTATCTCAAAATATATGTTTCAGATACATGTAAAAGTATATACTGAACAGCCCGTCACTGAATCCTGCCACTCCCTTTCCACCAATGAAATAATAGGGTCGCCACTTGAAGTCTCATGGGCACACGCACTACGGCGAGAACACTGCATTGCAGTTCAGAGCTTTGCGTTTAGTGGCCATGGCGCACTTGATGCGCATGGCAGAGTCGCCCTTCATCGCTCTCGCGCTTCTCGGCTTCGAAAGCCGAAAATAGCTCTAGGTATGCGGGGCCCCTTAAATTCTGAAGTCCTCAGCGCCGATGGTTGGTGAAGTGAGGTTGAGCGGAAGCAGCGACGGAATGCAGTAGTAGGAGAAACTGGAGAACACCGAGAAAGGCTCACCGGCCCACGGAAACGTCCGCCGCGTTTCCTCTGACCACTAGAGACGTATTGATCGGCTTCGTTGCTCATCTATACAGGTCCAGTTAGTGCGTTTGCTGTATTATGGCTTGCGTGAATTGTCTATGGGAGGAGACGGGGCTTCTGTTTGAAGATGGGATTTAATAGCTTGGCATCTGACGTTATGTTTGCAATCTGATCCGAACTGCGGATGGGCCTAAAGTTATTATTTTGTTGTTATTTTTTTTACCAAGTCATTAACGGCTTTATATAGCAATACAAATAATTTTATAACTATCCGAAACGCAGTAAAATCTTAAATATCACATGCAATATTTCGAGCAAATAAAACAATAGTAGTCATAACTTCGGCCAAATTATGATATACAGTCATAAATTTACTATTTCTGGAACACCGAAATAAATCTAATTATTCATAAAGTTACACAAATAAGGCTGACATTTTTTAAGGCGTATTGTAGACTTTGAAAACTGTCCTTTTAACGAAAATTTTAAAATGAGTAAATGTTTTCTAATTTGTGTATATTAAGTATATTTAAAATCCTATTAGCCAGGTAGCATAGGTTAATTTCTTGATGCACCTTTTTTTTTCTCAGTTAAAAGCGTATCGTAAAAATTTACGTTGTGGATATTGCTATAAATCACGCAGATACTGAAACAGTCCTCTGTTCAAATCAAATTATTTTCAGATGTTGAAGTACATTGATATGTACACATCAAATGGTTATAGTTTTCCGACAGTAAACGAATCAATAAACCCTGCTAATTTTTTTTATTACTCAATTCACTAGATTATAGTTCCACGGGTGGAGTCCATATTTTCCGCAAAACACGTGTTCATAAATGCTCGCACCGAGTGTGCCTCGCATGTGGTTTCGCTAGCCACTGTTGCGTAACAGGTACATCCTTTGCCGGCTCGCATAGCAGCTGATATACCGGCTCGGAAACCAGACCTTATAGAAACTTTAACAGGAGCAAATACGGCCAGCAGGTACCGTATATAATATCGTCCTTACGGCTCCCGCCTATCCGGAGCTTTTCCCTGAGTCTTGAGACCGAGAAGCGCGGGAGCGATAAGGGCGACACTACACCACGCACCGTGTACGCCGTCGCCAGTAAGCGCAAGGCTCTGAACTTGACGTGCAGTGTTCTCGTCGTACTGCGTGCACCTATGGGACTTTCCAGCGGCGACTATTATTTTATTGGCGGGAAGCCTGTAGGAAGGTACAATGCAGGACCCTCCAGCAGTTTCGTTTGCATCCAACGCGTACGTTTTGAGATACAACGATTTTAAAAAGCAGTTTTTAACCATTTCAGAGTACTCAAAAATGGTATTTCTAATGTGCGTAACGTCTTGAAAGCAATCAGCAGCCTTCGTCTGAAGTGTGATCTTTTTGTAGCTCAACACATTGGACGCACGTTTAATAGTTTCACAGAGAAAACGTTGAATTACTATCACACTGTAACGCAATTCAAGCAACAGGTAGGGCGAATTAATATTTCATCCAGTCATGCTCTATTAGTAAAATTGTAATATTTCAATGATTCAAGGTTTGTTTAACAACTACACTATTGCTAATTAACATGGATACTAAGATTTATTTCAGAGATTTATTTCACGCAAATTAGTTAACTTGACTAATAAAATCCCTTCGTAAAGGGGGGGGGGTGAACCAAGCTCTCCCGAATATAACGATTTTAGGTTAAGTGACTGCTTCCTCTGTCATTTGACCTACGATCGTACGTCCTAAAACGCGTTTAAGGTTTTGCTCAATCTGCTCTAAAAATGGTGTTAACTTAGATACTTACCTCAAGTAATTTCGCATGATCTTAAATTCATCAAATGTGGTTTCTTCTATTGCGTTTGACCTACAGTCTTTGAAATACAAATGTATCAATTTGAAAATCGACACCATATTTGGTTTGATGCTGATGCGTAATAAAAACAGCGAATATGGCTTCATATTGCTCATAGAGGCCTACGCGTATTTTAAATTAATCTACATAACTGAATAAATATATACGCAAATAAATAAGTGTATACGTGAATGTAATTCCAATAACACATTGTGGAATTTTGTACATTTGCATCTCAACCAAAATAAACATTAATGCACAAATTTGTTTTTTTTCTTCTGGAAGTTTGAACAGCATTTCTATAATTAATATATTTTTGGGTAAATAGTTTCGTGGAACTACGATGCCAGTGTAAGTTATGCAATGCAGACTACAACTTTGGTCGACAGAGAGAACCATCGCGGTAAACAAGTGACTATCAAAAGAGTTCCAGTTGAACCACGCTAAACTAAAGATTGTTTAATTACTGAACTGTCAATCTGAACACGGCGTTAAGTGAGAGCCACTAGGTGATAGGTATTTCTGTGATGTAACCCCGTTCCTCCGTTGGGCACCAGGAGATAACGTAGTTTTCCCTCCACATCCGTCTCGAATGTACTCTCGCGAAATCCCCTCCCTTCCCAACACCTCCGCGGGCTCCTCCCGCCGTCAAGGCCGCCATCCATCTTGCTCGCGGGGAGACGTCCGGGGCGATCGCAGCAGCCTTTATTTGCTCGCGCTCGGCGCAGGTATGATTTATCGTGCGCGGAAGGCGCGAACACGTGCGCGCGAGCCGGCTTAACAACGCTCCTGCCCCGCCTTGGAAACTGTTTCTTCTGCGCGGGGTTATCGCCTTGCGAACCGGCAGCACCCGCGACTCCCATCTCCCGTACTTCCCCCCGACAACTCGCGAGGAGCTTCCTTCAAGACCTTCCACTTGAAGAGCGAAATCCGAACGAGAAAGCAATGCGTAGAAGCAGAAAACGCGTCGTGCGAGCCGGAAGAGTCCATTGCCGTTGCACGAAGGGGGTGGGGTTGTTCAGTTAAGGCTCCCGCCTAACTGACGCGTCAACTGCTTTACAGAATGTTCGAAATAAACGTTTTCCCATGAAACTATAAAACTTGCGTTCGATGTGCTGCTCTACAGAAATAACACATTTCGAACGAGGGCTGTTAAGTACTTTCAAAATCTTACGCAAGTAAGAAACTCCATTTCAGAGTACTTCAAAAAGGCTAAAAAAAAAATTTCAAGGCGCTGTAACTCAAAATATACGCATAAGATACATACAAAACAACTCAAGGGCCCTGCACTGAACCTACTTCGAAATTACATGAAATATAACAATAGGGTCACCGCTGAAAGTGCCATGGGCACGCGCAGTGAGACTAGAACAGTGCGCACCAGCTCAGAGTCTTGCGCTTAAGGCTCGTTTAAACGAGGCCAGCAGCTGGAAACTGTAGCTGGATCCAGTAGATAGTGAACAGTTCCAGCTAGTTGTTCCGGTGTGCTTCTACACGTTTCCAGTTGCCGAAGTGAAACAATATGGTACAATTTAGTGTGATAAGTGTTCTTCGTTGTGGCATATGTTGTATTGCGAATATACCGATTCAAGAATTAGTGTTGGTTCTACAAAACCAGAAAAAACAAGAGGCGCGGAAAATGGGTTAAATTGTGGATTCCGAGACACAACACTTTAGGTGCATCGGAAACACTTCTACGTGAACTTGCCGATGAGGTCTCGACATGTACATAAACCATTTCAGAATAGCAGAAAATTTTGAATGGCTACTAGGTCAAGTGAAACATGCTATTCAAAAAATAAGATAATTTAATGAGGCCAGCTCTTCCTGCGAAAAACAAACTGCAAATCACGTTACGGTAGTTAGCAACAGGAAACCGTTTGACGTCACTGCAGTATTTGAACAGTCTGCCAAAAAGTACGATATCGCAGTTTCTTCCAGAAGTTCTGCACGCTATTTTTACAGCATTGAAAGACTACACCCAAGTAAGAAAATCCATGAAATTATTTCTTACGCAGAGTAACACATTGAAATACTAGGCCAAGTTGTCGTATTTAATACCACCGCACTTATTACGTCTTGCGTGATAAAAGTACAGGGGTGGTAAAATATTAGTTATAAATAGTCGATTCACCCGCACCTGACTGCTGGCTGCGGTGACGTGGCACCGTGGCGGCCATATTGGATGACATCACGCCAAAGCAGCATGCTCTGTAATTCCTAGTCACTGGCGGCCATCTTGGATTTCCCTTTTTCCTTCGGATTTCACATTTTTCCCTTTTTTCTACCTTTCCGCTAAATCTCTTCATGCTATTGCATTCCTCTTCTTTGTTCTCATGCTCTGTCATTCCTTCCTGTCTCTTTCGCCCGTTTTATGCCTTGGGGGGTTTTCTCAGTCCTTCCAGTATCTTTATTCTTATGCTCTCTTATTCCTTCCCGTCTCATTCGCCCGTTGTATCCCTTGGGGTTTTTTCTAATATTCCTTCCGAAATACTTTATTTTCTCTCTTGTCTCCCATGTTATATCCCTTGAGATTTTCTCATATTCCTTCCAGTCTCCTTTATTTTCTCTTTTGTCTTCCACCCCTCTCTTGCGTTTCACGTTCTCCATCACCGTCGACGTCGCCTGCTGTAGGCAGTAATCTTTAATACACGCCTGCTGCCTGCATCGGCTACTGTAGGCGGCCATCTTTGATTCCCGCACACGCCACCAGAGTGTGGGATGTGCTACGGTTACAACCAGGAGCGCTGGCATCGATGCGGCCATTTTGTGTGTAAGCTGTATTTCCTGGGCACCTGCAGAGGCGCGCTAACATCGGGGAGTGGAGTACAAGTGGTGGCCACCAGGAGCGCTGGAATTTTTTTTAGTTATTTGTGAACTCAAAAAATACAGGAGGCGTGCGGTTTTGATCCGACCACCCTTGCATGGGAAGTGTTAAGAGATGAAATAACGCATGCACTTGCATAGGTCTACACACTACCCAGATGTCAATGTAAAAAAATAAAAGAGGATTTTTAATGACGAATCCACGTAGGAAAAAACTGCATGCACATAAAAATTATAGTTCCAAAAATTACAGCCATTCTAACAGTCAGAAAATAATTTAATACTACAAAAAATCGAACAGGTCGCGTCTCTCTACATAAAAATTATATATTCGTTTAAAGTTAACTATACGAATTAGTAGTACGAAAAAAATACCATCATTCGAACACTTCCCGGAAATTAAAGAGCATGCACTGCTATACCTTCAACTTGTCTGTGCGCGCGGTAGCACGGACATTCGAGCGCATGCACCGCTGTACCTTCAGAATGTCTGTGCTCGCGGTATGGGAGGTATCCAGCACTCGCATGGTGGAAACATTACTTTCTTATTGTTCTGTAACAACTAGCCGAAGAATAAAAAAACACTTATTACACCTACACAGCCTCGCCAGCAGCAGCGTGGTCGCTCTCTCATCACTCTCGCAACGATGATTATGAAGTTCACAGCATCGCCCTCACACTTTACCGTCCACATGGCATAATCATGCGGACGACTCCCGGGCTTGGGACAGGGGCAATACACCACGCCGCCAAAAAATACCACCGGGAATTTTCCTTATACGCAAACAAGTGGTGTACATGTATGCATAAAAAAAACCCAAGCACAGTGCACTGACGGCTTACGAAGCTCTGAACAGGAAAAAAAAACCCACCTAAAAATAATCAAAGATGACAAAGGAACGCACAGACAGATGACAGCCACAGAAGAAGAGAGTACGACCACCTATTACTACTTCTGTGCTAGCGTGATACTAATACCATTTAACTCTCACAACCCCCGCTAGGGTAAGCGTCGAGTTCTCCAGGAAATGGCTGCAAACGCCAGGTCGGAGACACAACATAGACGACAAATCCCATGGACAAGTACGTGCGTGGGTGATTGTGGTATGTGAAATAGTACACACGTCACGACATATCGGACAACACGCCTGACAAGAAAATGGTACGTCTTGCACGGGTGAGTGTGCCAACATTCAACAGCAACGCCCCTGGCAAGATGAGTGCGTGTGCTACAGAATGCTGCTGGAAAACACATAGTTGGAGCAGCGCACAAGTACGGACATGAGTGATTGCATGGGTCACAGCGTACCACCAGCCAACATCAACATCATACCTGGCAAGATGATTATGACTCTTGCATGAGCTAGAGTATACTGCTGAAAAAAAAAACACAGATGGAATAAATCATCACACACACACGCACACGTTCCATTCGTTTTGGGAGAGGAGAATGGAAGNCGGGTCACAGCGTACCACCAGCCAACATCAACATCATACCTGGCAAGATGATTATGACTCTTGCATGAGCTAGAGTATACTGCTGAAAAAAAAACACAGATGGAATAAATCATCACACACACACGCACACGTTCCATTCGTTTTGGGAGAGGAGAATGGAANAAAAAAAAACACAGATGGAATAAATCATCACACACACACGCACACGTTCCATTCGTTTTGGGAGAGGAGAATGGAAGCGCTTCAGCTTCGAAAAATCCAGGGCGAGGAACTACTCCTTCTATGCATCCCGACCCCATTCACTCCCCCGGGGACAGACACACATATGATGATTTATGCCTGTCCCATAGGTGTGTGTACAGAACATCATCCATGCTAGCCATAAGTGACTATGTATCACATCATCGCATATTTGTTGTTTGCCGTCCATCTACGAAACAGCCAGTTTGTTGGTGTATTGTTTGTACAATTCGTTAAGGTGCGACCTAATGCTGTGTACCTGTACTCTCGATAGTTACTGGTTCAATAATATACGTTTATAATTGTCTAAGGTGATGGTATTTTGCACGACACTCTTCAGTATCACTCTGGCTCGCTTCACTACCTTATCTTTGCATTTATAGGCATATAGATTCACCCTCAGCTCGACAAACTCCATCACATTATTACCTCTGCACTCATCCTTGAATTTGCTAATCACCTTTGCGTTGGCAGACGAGTAGCAGGGATGATTGGGAGGGTAGGCACTGGTGTCGAACTCTGCCATTAGTTCTGGGTTTGAGGCGAGGTCCACGTAGAGGTCAGGGCAGCTGATTTGCACCACAAATTGATACCTAACTTTCGTCAGGTCTCTGGCAGTTGGACGTCGCCAAGATGCCGGGTCTGCAATAGCTGGATGTCATCGGCTGTATTTTATCAGGTCTTAATAATTAGTGATATATATATATATTCTCATATATAATACACCAGGCAGTTGGCTTTATCCTAAAGGCTGACATACTGTCTAAAAAAAAGAGCCAGCCGTTGACAGTTTGCTATCTTCTCGCATATGCGTGACAATTGCCAACAGTGGCCGGTAACTAGCTGATAAGTTGCGACACTTTGCAGACAGGTTGTGTTTGCAGGGTTTCATTAAACGAGTCAAAAAGCTGTTCACATACGCTATAATACACTATGGCTTGCTGGCTCCAGGTCAATTAGGTATCAAATTAAAATAAAAGAGTTATAAGACTTGAGTGTTATATTAAAATTTTTGGCCATTGAAGTTATTGTTTTTTGTTCCATACACTTTAGAATATGAAATTGCATATTAGTAACACATTTACACGCTAAACAAGTCCCCTGTTTAACTTGTTTGTCTTAGATGGCGCATGAACAAATTTACACGGGTCATCGCAATGTTATTTATACGTACGGCGGAAAGACACGAAAGGAGGAAAAGTAGTTCTTGAGCAGAGCTTCCAAAAGTAGTCAATTAACCGTGAACAGCCTCTAGTGTCTTTGTAAGTATCGTAACATTTGAAAGCGGTTCTAAAAGTGTATGTTTGTGGGTGTGTGTAGAGAAGGGGCCCGGGCGAGCAGGGGGCAGCACAGTGCAGTCGCGCCTCTGTAACGTGTGTGGCTCTGCGCCTGCTGGGACATGTGCCGGCGGAAGGCCGAGCGAGCACCAGTAATGCGCCGTACACGGGAGCTCGCGCTCTCGGCCGTAATTTTGTGCCGGGCGCACGCCCGGAATATTGGCCGTAGAGCAACGCAAATTGCGCCCGCGGGACCCTTAGCCCCCTCTCCTACCTGAAAGTTTCATCTCTAACTTCAGCTCTCGGCATTATATAATGGAGGGGCCCGGGGGCTATCGAGGTCGACGATGCACTATTACCGACAACAACTGGGTCGCCGTCGAGAGGCGCCAGAAGTACAGCCACATAACACGCTTTACCAGTTTCCCACACCCTCCTGAATAACAACGCACTTCGCTGTAGCTGGCTCGTGGCTAATTGCATCATTTTGATACCAACCTTTAAAAAAAAATTCTCTACCGTTGATTGCATATTTTTTAAAGGACGCAATAACTGACATACTCCCAGTTAAGTTGGCCGCGATGAAGGAAAATTACTTCCATGTCTTTAAGTTGTGTTGAAAATGTGATTTAAAAATTTCCTTTCGTTGTAATTATTTAATTAGTTTAAGTTCAGTATCATTTTCATGATTGGCGTGATAGTAACATTAACTATCCTAATTCACTTATTCACATGAATGAATAGGGATTGGGTCCGCGGCAGTTTTAATTTTACGTATGGTTGCAGGATAAATATTTACAATAGTAGATATTGGCTGGGCTATCAAAAATGCTCGTTTTACCGCAAAAGTCTATAGTAGATGCAATGTTAAGTCGGCACAACATACAAGCCGGCCAACAGTTTTAACCACCCAGCGCGAAGGACGTCAGAGAGCAAAAAAAAAAATTAAATAAAGAAGTTCTAGGAGTGTTTACTGCTATGGAGAGAAATTTGAAAAATGGAAACGTGGAACAATCAAGGGAAGAGTAATCTTATCAAGTACTGTATAAAATCTTTATACGCAATTATTACGTAAAATTTGTNAGAGTAATCTTATCAAGTACTGTATAAAATCTTTATACGCAATTATTACGTAAAATTTGTAAATTTATTTGAAGTTATATATTAAATAAAAACTAACTATCATTTTTGTCACGGAGGAAGAAAAGCGGAAGAAAAGTGTTTCAAAGAGTTATTGTGTCTCAACAAATAACCATATCGTGAACAGTTTCCCAGATTTCTGTTTTAGTTAAGTTAAGAAAATATTTTCCTTGTTGATAAAAAAGTATAAAGAGACACTACAAGTTAACTACATATAAATATGTATATTGAAGACTCTTCAACGTGCGCAAAGGGAAATATCACCGACTTTCTCGTCGTTTGTTTAGTTCTTTGAAGGGAACTAATAGAATCATACCAAGTGCAACGAAATTCAATACTCTAGAGAACTTCTATGTATTATATAAGATACCAAATCAAATGTTTTATTTAATAACCATAGATCGAAAATTGGTTTATTAAGGTACATTTTGGCGTTATCGAGAATAGCAATGAAATCATTGTATTTCAATTTAATTTTTATCTTTAACAAAAAAAAACTGTTCAAAATTGCCGCATCCGGCATTAATACAAGCTCTGCAACGACATGTTATTGCCTGTCGTAGGCGTTCAAAGACCCCAGGCTTGTGCCAGAGAGAGCAAGCAGCTCCAAGCACCCGAGTGACGAGCTCTTCCGCCTATTCACTTGGAGTCTCTTACACCAGGCTTTTCAAGTTCCTCCACACAAAACCGACAAGTAGTGTGAGGTCGNCGCCTATTCACTTGGAGTCTCTTACACCAGGCTTTTCAAGTTCCTCCACACAAAACCGACAAGTAGTGTGAGGTCGGGTGAACGAGCAGGCCAGTCCATTGGTCATCGAATCTGTGGTTCAAATGCTCTCGGGCATCACGAGAGAAATGATTAGCAGCGCCGTCAACCGACTTCGAATATCAAGAGGAACGTTTCGATAAGATCGGGCGACGTGTTCTCCAGGAACCGCGGGTACATGTCGCAATTGAAACGTAGTGGCAGCATGTCAGGCCCAATAAAATTATCCCGAATTATGCCACATGTTGAANCGCCTATTCACTTGGAGTCTCTTACACCAGGCTTTTCAAGTTCCTCCACACAAAACCGACAAGTAGTGTGAGGTCAGGTGAACGAGCAGGCCAGTCCATTGGTCATCGAATCTGTGGTTCAAATGCTCTCGGGCATCACGAGAGAAATGATTAGCAGCGCCGTCAACCGACTTCGAATATCAAGAGGAACGTTTCGATAAGATCGGGCGACGTGTTCTCCAGGAACCGCGAGNAACGTTTCGATAAGATCGGGCGACGTGTTCTCCAGGAACCGCGAGTACATGTCGCAATTGAAACGTAGTGGCAGCATGTCAGGCCCAATAAAATTATCCCGAATTATGCCACATGTTGAAAGCAAATGTTTGTTTGTGGGAACGAATGAAGCGTGAGAGTTTTCATCTGCCCGCAGGTGCTGGTTGTTTAAAATGTATATTCCATCTCGGAAAAACTATGCTTCATCGATGAACAACAAAAAAATGTCCAAAACAAAGTCCCATAGCACATCTCTGTAGGTACCATTGACGAAACAACTCGACGAGGATAGTCATTTGTTTGGAGTGCTTGCATTCCTTGCGGATTAAATGTACGCAGCCGTGGTTCATGCCACACCAACAAAGCAGCCACGTGGTCAACATGCAATCGCTGTGCAACACGTCGTGAGCTTCTTGATGGACTGCTCATGTCTCGACCTGTTCCAAAACCTCGTCCTCAAACTCGGGCGTGAGCACTGTGCGCTGACAGCTAACGTCGGGTCTGTGGACCTGTAAACGAACATTGCTAAGTCAATACAATGCAGTACAAAGGATGGTAATAAATCACGATCATGAGCACACATTTTGACAAACTTACCGGCAATGAACCTGTTTCGCGCAAGCAGCGACCAATCGCAACAAACGTTCGATGTAATTCTGCCACACGCCGTTTAGGTTATCACTCCGTATAAAGACGTGTTTGAATTGTCATTGCATGACATAAACCGAGTGTATGTTTTAATTCAGCTCATGTATACTTTTTCATCGCTCCGCTATGAACGAACGACGAAGTATGTACTTCGTGGTGTAAAAGCAGAAACATTACAGTGTGACATCATGGTGTGTAATGCAGTTTGTACACTGTAAAAAAAACTGTGTAATTTTACACTAAATGTATGTGGCAGCAGTGTCTACACTGATTAAGTAGAGTATTACACCTACTTATGTCAATCCTTTTTTATTCTACATCCAAGTAAGTTCATCCTACAAATTAGTAAAATAAGATGTACCTTGTACAACAAATTTTACATAAAATGCTGTAAAATTTATATTACTTTGTATCAGAAAATAAACTACANAAAAAAAAAAAAAAAAACATCGCAGACAAATTGCAAGACCACAATTTCTGTACATTTTTCACTGTTACTAATCCATTATACTGTCAGTATTAGGTTCTTTTACATTTACGTCATGTTAATTCAGATAATTTTTTATATGTATTTTTACAATTGCCACGTTATTTTTCTTAATTTTGTAATTTGGTAGTTTAACAGTTATAAAAAAGTTATCACTAAAATGTAGGTAACAATTGACTTGAAATATTGAATTTATTTGCTTGAAACTTGATCCCCTTGGTGGCTGTGCTGGCTCGGTCCAGATGGAGCAGGAGGTGCGGGTTGTTGCGCATCTGATGGGTGGCTTGTTGTGCGTCCGCGAACTTCGTCAGGACATTTCCCATCGTAGTCGCTTTCCTCTTCTCTCGCACCTCTGTAGCGCCGTCATCGCCTAGATCGTCTACCGAAGTAATACTTCCTCTCACGGTATAAATACGGGTCGTCCCGTCTACGGTCCTGGTTTTGTAATTGGTAGAGCTCGAAAAACTCTACTTTGTAAGTGTTAACCCTGGAGTTCTGCTATTGTCTGTACGTACCCCTGTAGTTCTGGAACTGGTTGCCTGGGTATAGAGGTGGCGTTCGCTCACATTGCACTGGTTTTTCGCCCTCGCAGTTCGCTTGCTGCCTCTGCAGACGGTCGATCTGGTCGAAGGCTATCAGCCATTCCCCGAACGTCACAATATCGCAATCTTGCCTGCCGGTTCAGTGCGTCTGGTACCTGTAGGGTAGCTGGTGCAGCACCATAGCAACGATAACGTCATCGCTGATAGGCGGGGTGAGGTGGCGTGACTTTTCGTGTGCCTCTGAAATGTGCGTCGCTACGCTTTTCACTTTCCCTGGGAAAGGCACTCTGCGTGCAGCTGGGTTCTCATGTTCCCTTGGACCTTTTTTGCTCCAGATATGTTCCAAGAACTTTTGTCTGAATTCTTTGTAGTTTGTGACTGTGATACTCGCTAACTCCCACCTGTATTACGCTGTGGAATGGAGTGCAATGTTAAGGCAGCGCAGTATATCGCTGTCTGGTAGGCCGAATAGGGTACTCTACTCCTCGAATTTAATAAGGAAGTTGACTGGGTTTTCTCCAAGCTTTACTTCAAACCTGGGTAATCACTCGGCTCAGAGTTTGGAGGGATGGTGCAGCAGAATACTCATTGGAGCATTCTCTTGTGGTTGGTCAGTGTTGCTATTGTGTTTACTGCACCTGCATCTGGCCTCGGTGTAACAGTAGGCGAAG
Source organism: Clitarchus hookeri (assembly GCA_002778355.1). NCBI lineage: Eukaryota > Metazoa > Arthropoda > Insecta > Phasmatodea > Phasmatidae > Clitarchus > Clitarchus hookeri. The sequence continues at coordinate 154,861 of NQII01004443.1, forward strand.
TGGTAGTGGTGCTAGCTGTTTGTATTTCCTCCCTTTGCTGGAAAATTGGCAGCGATCTGCATGTTTCGCATACCTACAACCACCTGCCCTAACTCTGTGATATTTCCAGCTACTTCAACGAAGCGTTCTGTCCCTTCGGTTCGCTTGACGGTGACAGCTATTTCCACCTGCTTAAATCTGTTCTCCACGTGGCGATCGAACGATGCCAGCTGGTTAGTCACAAGCTCCTCGACTTGTGCAGGGTCAGTGTACTCGCAATTTTATCGGCGCTTACTAGCAGTGTACAATACTCCTTTACCAGCTCGAGCTCTTCCCTGTTCGCGGCTACCTCTCTGCGTACAGTATCCACCTCCTGTACCTCAATCAATTTCGCAGTGAAGCTACTTGCCAGCTGTGTGATCTTCTGTTGTATTTGGCTGAACTACTCCTTTAATTTCTCAGCCAAATGTACCCTACTCTCCGATACCTGGTTTTGTAGCTTCTCCGCTAATTGCGCCCTGTTCTCAGAGGCCTGTTTTTGTAACTGTGTTTGCATGTTCTGGGTTAACCCAATCGCCTGCTCCTGCAATTTCAGACTGGTTTTGCAAATTTCCTCCAATTTTTCTGCCTGGCCCTGCTGTTTTTCATCTAAATTCTCAGACAGGTTTTGCAACGTTGAAGACATTTGTTGCATAAACGCCTGCAGCATTGTTTCTCGGCTCGTGGCACCTGTATTAGACACTGGTATTTCAGATGGTATCGTAGGTGTAGCGACTGACTCCTGTGTTTGTCTCTTCTCTGTGTTGGTAGCATTGTCCGTTCCCTCAACCATGCGTGATACTTCAGTAGTTTCTTCCATCTCGGTTACGTAATCTAAAATTTAGTAATTGACAGGGGTGGTACGCTTGAGCTTGTTTGCAGAATGCGATCTCCTACTCATGAAATAATTTCGTCACTGCATAAAAAAAATTTCAGACGTTTTGCTCTCATGGCCCCACTTGGCGCGTCAATCAATATTACGTGTAACGTGTAAAACTTACTGAAACTTAATGACGAGACTTCTTCGTACAAACTACACACAAAAATATACAACGTAAGACACTAAAACGCAATACAAAAATTAATAAACTGAGGAATAGAGGGGTTCTGTAGACCTCTGTGTATATGGGGATGACTTTGCGACAGCTGTAGTACGAGTAACGAATTTTCTGGGCAGAGTGCAAACCCTAGCTGCGCAGTCACGATTGCTCAAATCAAGTTCTGAATTGGTGTGTTTATTTAAAATCAAACCTATTACCCCCTTTAACTCCTTAATAACACTAAACAGTGTGATAACTGGAAATTAAATTCCCTTTAATGACGATTGAAGACAGTCTGACGAGTTACGTTTGCCCGGCCCCGTCCAGACTGTAAGTAGGAACATACACTCACAATTCATCTTACCAATCTGAAGTAATGCGTGCCATTTGTACAATCAGCAACACAGTATTCTGGTAGTAGACACATTCGAGGACAGAATAAACCTATACACAAACAGGAACACCAGGATAAATCTTGCCGCTACTACGAAATGACAACAATGGGCGGCTGTGTTTGATCTATATCTGATAGTTTAATTATACTCTGAATAACTTGACTTTCCCCAGAAAAGAACAAAATAATTCATCCAGATGACAATACAAATCAAGAGATTATCTGTTGCTCCGAAAATATTAACCATATAATTGAAATATATTTGTTGTGGTAGTGACCTTTGAAACAAAAGTGGCACCATGATGGTTAAAAATTCAATTACTTGAAAATTTTCATAAACCACACCAAAACTTTTAGTGTTCCTTCAAAAATAACTAATTCAAATTATAACGTTTCCAATTACCACTTCGCAATGTCTGAAATGTCGGAAAAGTCGTGTACCTATGAAAAACAACATGGCGGTGTGGAAAATGTTCTAGGTCTTATGAACGGAGTTAGGTGAAAAACTTTATTTATAAAATCTTAACTGGAATTGGTGTTCAAACGTATACTCCCGATGATCTTGAAGTTCCCGAGGATCAGGTATGCCGAACGGGCATCTCTCCAGATGCGCAGCAACCCTAGGTGACGTCTTCCCAATATGTAAGCACGCGGCTTACGGTGCTAACATACAGTTCAATGGCACCTTAACGGACGTCTCACGAATTCTAGCTAACCTCCCTGAAAGCTACGCGAGGGGGCTCTTACAGGCCTACTTATTTGCTTTAAACACCTCGTGTCTTCGTCTCTGGTAAATGGCCTACAACTTCAGGGCTGCGAACTCTGACTTCCCTATTATAAATCTAGATTTAACACCTGCACAGCCCACCCGGGCTGCCTGCCGCCGCGTTACAAGATGTCCGTCATCTTCGTTGAAAACTTAACTTAAGAATGTTCTTTAATCACTAACCAATAACGAGGGATACAATTAAAATTCATATGTACCGCCACTTAAAACTGGCCCAGCGTTCGAAATGCATAGTTTCATATAGCCTTTAAGTACACGTACACAACGAAAAAATATAAGAACAAATGCGCGGCTAAATAAAAATACTGTTAAAAAAAATTATTACTAATTTAATCTGGCGGTAGTGTAGAAATCGGGTGAAGTCACCTGCAGCGATAGGCATCAGCGGTGAGAAGAGGCGACGGTGGAGGGTGCGGGACGTGGACGGACGAGGGGGCGTGGACGGACGAGGGGGCGTGGTACCACGCAATGAGAGGGCTACTGTGCATGATGGCGCTTGTAGCGCTGTGAAACTTTCCAGACTGTTGAAAACCGGACTAAAGTAATGTGGAGCAGTGTAAACATGTGGTACAGACTTTAATGTAAATATTGCAATTGTCAAATATGGACATACAATTAAAAACATAGGTCAACAGTTGTTTGTGTAGTGATTATTGGACCTGATATTAGGTATTTGATTGCATTAATTTCGTATAGGTGATCGGGCGATTATGCAGGTATTAATTGTAGTTAGCACGTGATATCAATTTATTTTTAGAGATTAAGTCGAGTGTGTTTTCTTTGTAGTGTTTGAAAATAAATCAGAAAATTATTATTAAATATTTTATTTTATTAAGACCTTCATACCTTAAAGAACCTGCGGCTAAGCCCACTGACTGAGAATTTTTAACACTTGCGACAGAAGTGAGATGGAGGCATTAATTAATGTAATTACAATAGTATATTTACTAGTAGGATAAAATAATAAACATAAAGTTGTAGTAATAGGCCAAAAAATCATTAAGAAATATGTAAATGCTAACTAGGAATATGTTAGCATTTACGGAAGCACTGTGAACTTTAACTGGAGGACTGGGTACCTGAACTAGTAGTATTAACAAGAATGACTATAGTTTTGATAGTGCTAATGAAACTGTAAATAATCTAATTGGTGAACTGGTGGACAGGAAACTGGACAATGTAAACGAAATTCAGGTAAGAAAATATATAAGATGAAAGGAACTTGCGAACTCGTCAATAATAAAATAGACAGTGTGAACAAGAAAATTGCCATTGTTAGTGAAAGGATGGACAGAGTCGAGTTTAAGGTAGACCAGGTGGTGGGCACCCGCGAGAAGGAATGGCAAGCATTCCTATATCAGAAGGGAAGAATATATTCGGGGCAGGTTATTAAGGAGGAGCTGAGATCGACCCCCAACGAGCCAATGCAGCTAACACAAAAGAGGAACAGCAGTTTTGCAGTGTTAGTACGCCTAAGCCAGGGGTGGGTAAAGGCATCACAATAAAACTAGCTCCTTCTGTCCACCTTAGCGCGAATACCAGCACCTGTTCGAGATAGTCTCCACACTAAATGGCTGGAGTGGCAAATAGCCGACGTACTATCTCGCTGCTGTACTGAGGGACCCTGCATTGAGCAAATTGCACTTCCTGCCAGAAAAAAACCATTTACTGAAGTACTTCACATTGGTGTCAGCACTAGATCTGCGTTTAGGTGACGGAAACCTGCGACACGCCCACCATGCCCAACTACGAAGCCGCACCCAGAGACCAGAGGAACCACTGTAGGAGCTATTACCGAACATAGTGCAGCACTTCCATCTGTCTCTGGACGTCGCATTCCCCGAGAAGGTATGTAACGTCATCGCAGTCTACTTTTTTGTGGAAATTATTTCCGCTGAAAATGTCGCTGAGCTGTACTCCTCGCATCGTCACACAGCATGCAGGATGCTATGGCCCGAGGTGGAATCGGCAAAACAGGAGCCAACTCCCCAGCATGCTGTACAGGCAGTTATAAGGTGCCATGGCGACGATGGAGATCGCATCCTGGAAGTCTTGAGGAAGTTGGAGGCCACCATGACGGGTATTGCTGCCAGAGTCTGAGCTAGGGAGTTCCGCTTTTATCCATCTGAGTGTTAGGAGTGTGGGCGAACAGGACAGAGTCCAGTGCCCACAAATAAACTGCAGAGCCTAACATCCAGACAAGAATACAGCTGAGATCTTGTCGAGGATCTTCGAGACGGCGGTACGTGAACATCTGAGCTCCGTAGGGGCAGCGACACCTGTCCTTCATCGACCGAGGTGCCGAGAATGACGGAAATTACGAGCCGGTGTACAGGGATGCCACCTGAGAACAGTCATCAAGGAACAGGCCGAAGGACAGCTTCACCAATAATGCCTATCCGATGCACAGCCCAGCCAAAATCACTGGCGACACCATATGTAAGGAAGCTAAGAAAGATCGCTATATGGTGGAACGAAGAACAAGGGCCATCTAAGAGGTCGCCCAACAGTTAACGCAGACAAGGCAAAGAGAGAATCCCCGCTAACAGACAAAATTGCACACACACATCTATGATAGAAAGACAAGGGAAAGGAAACGAAGATATCCCAGTGTCTACTGGCATCAAGAGGAACACCCAAAGTGACCCGAGAGTTGTAGACGATACATTCAGGAAAGGATGGTTAGTGAGGCTGTATGAAATGAAACACCTTGGAAGCAACAGATCTCCATGTCAAGAATGTTGAAAAGGCCCTTACCAAACTTTGAAGCGAGTGAGTGATACCTCCTTCCAAATTTATCGTCGGGACACTCTGGAAGAAAAGTCTAAGGTTGTCCACAGTGACCGTATAGCACCCCACGAAAGTCCAGATGTTAAAGGCTGTACTCGGGACAAACAGACTTGAGGAGAGGGCAGTCTTAAGCGCGGATCCTCCACCTGTACCAGGTGCGCCCGCGCGTTGGGCCCCGCCGCAGTGCGGGAGGTAAGTCACCACTACCTGAAAGCTATGTGGTATGGTGTCACCATTTCCATTTCACCCTTCTGGGGGAGTTTGCATTGGCGGGCTATTGAATGAACATTCTAGACAACTCCTTCGGCGCAACCCGATCAGTAACGAAATTCTGGGCTAGGGCTGACGACATTATAAATACCCCCACACCCAGAGAATTTGCAGTCTTTGTGAAAACAATCTTGCTGAAGTTCGGCAATCGGACCAATTCTTGTGCAGCGAGGAATATCAACGGAGAGGAAAGACGACAGCAGAGGATCCGAGACGACAGAAGACGAACTTGTGAGTGGTAAGGATGGACGAGGGGGCGTGGTGCCCGAAGAGTAGAAGTCTGTTGTGCATGGGGACGCTTGAAACACTATATCACATTCCGGACTATTGGAATCTGGACTGAATTAATGTGAGACTGTATAATCATATGATACGGAATTTATTGCAAATATTGGAAATCTCAAATATGGACATATGATTAATAAACTAAAAAAAAACTAAGCAGAAAATGCTCTTTGGTAAAAATTAATAAGGTCCTTCGTTTACGAGAAAAACGATATGCAAAATAATGGTTGCAAACACATAGTAGTCCAGTTAGATACAGGTGAGGTGATTTAGCAATGCTACTAATAATTTGTCGGTCATAAGGCATACGGCAAGTGAACGAGCCGAGCTCAGTAGTGCCAGAGAGGTCGTGGAGTTCACATGTAGTGAGTTCTGTGGCATGGCAATGGCCATGGGTGCATCGGGCGGCCAAGCGGGATGTGCAAGCACGATTGAACGCTTACTGCTACCTAACAGACGGCATCCCAGTGTGAATGTGTTTCGGCGGTTGGAGTTACGTTGCAGGGAAACCGATCAAATGGGACCAGCACCGCACGTGGATGCAGGAAGGCTATGCACAGAGCGGGTACTGGAGGTTGTACTAATTGCTGTTCAACAGGCACCAGCGCGTAGCACAAGTGACATAGCGCAGGCAATGGACGTGTCAAGGTGGGCGGCAGACTAAGTTTTGCGTGATGAGAGGTAACACGCATAATATTACTCCATGACGCAGCATGTGCAGCCAGCTTATCTCTCCTACCATGTACAGTTCTACCAGTGGCTTTTGCAACAACACAAAGGAGGCCAGGATTTCTTCAGTTGCATACAGTTGACCGATGAAGCATGTTTCACACGCGAGGATATTGCAAACGCCCACAACCACATGTGGGCACCTGCAAACCGACACGCCACCTGAGTTCATGCCTATCAGCAGCGATTCAGCATCAATGTGGTAATGTTGGAAATACTTTTGCTAGCCCATACTTGCTACCGGAGCGGCTGACTTGACAATGCTACAGTTTCTTTATTGACGCCATCTTACCTGGCCTGCTCGAGGATGTTTCATTGGCTCTGCGCCAGGTGTTGTGGTTTCTACCTGATGGTGCTCCAGCTCATTCTGCAGAGATCGTGCGCTGACAGCTACACCACACCTACCTTCGCTCTTGGACCATCTGTGAGGCGAGGGGCGGGGGGGGGGTGCTTGTGGAATGTCCACCAAGGTCACCAGAACTCACATTACTATACTTATTTCTGTGGGATCACTTTAAATCACTTTTATACCCATATGACGACCCACCGCAGTCGGCCGAGGATATATTCTGTACCATATAAGAAGGCCCCTTTTTGACAGCTCGGCGAAAGTAGCGCCACTGTTTACATCTGACTACATATCCTTCCGCCATCAGCTGGTCCGTCACGTCGGGGCTGTATTTTTTATCAACACGCTGTCAGCTAATCCACTTCTCATTGTGCTGTAATGATAAACAAATTTTAAGATATTTTAGGACTGACATCTGTATAAAAATATAAGTAGGTTATAAAGTTAAAAATATAAAATATTGCAAATAATTATATATTTGATAACTCTTTTTTAATTTGTCAGAGATAGTGAACTTGGGTTAAAATTTGCTAGACGGTCCGTTGTATCTATTGTTACACTTTGGACGTTATAGCTAATATATTCGAGTTGGAAATGTGTGATGTGGAATAACGTTAGAATTACTTAAAAACTATTCATGCCTGTCTACGGAATCCAGGAGATGGGTTTCAAAAGAACAATATGGCGTATAATTTACGTAGACGAACGATTACGGGCCGAATATTAATGACTTTTACTCCAAATCGTTGTACATGAAATATATGTTACTTTAAAAATTATGCAGAGCTCGTGGAAAAATATAACTATTGGCATATGATTGTAAATTCGTTATATATCGAGCAGGAAAGAGGTTCATTTCTGGCTGGTAATATCGCGAAAAATATCCGATAGATAGCGCGCAGCACATCACGGCGAAGTTTTGAGTTACTCTTTTTATGGTCAACAGATAGCTTTTTTTTTTAAGTTGATAATTCTTATGTTACGGGCTGGAAATATATTTCAAATTCGTGTTGTTTCGTAAAATTATTAGAAAAAATAATTAAACAATATTATGCAATATTTCTGTATGCTTTTCGAATTAATATCATGGACATGTGGAAAGCAAGGTTGGAGATTGATGATACGACGTGAAAAAGCTTTCTGAAGTTAGCACAACTTCAGAAAACTTTTCCACGTCGTATCATTCTAATATACATTTCATTTTGATCACCTAAACATAACAACATCATCACGAAGTTTAGTTTTTAACACAAACAACCATTGTTTTGTGACCTTGTAAAATAAAATGTATTAATAAATGCAAGACCTCTTTCTTATCCGCGTATTTTCTGCTTTTCTGATGTGCATCGGCAATGCACTCAGAATAGCCAACGTAATTTTAACTTTTGATCTTTCGTGCATCAGCTGATACAGGATTTTGTAAATGGCGCTTTGTTTGTTTCGTATACATATATTTGCCACTCACTGACTGTCAGAAAGTGGCCTTCTTATACGGTATGGACTCTATCATCGTCCGGTTACATGCAGCCAGCACGACGGTTGACAGCACAGTGCTATGCTCCGTGCATGCCGCATGCATCCAATGTGTGGGAAAGAGGCATTGCCATGGGAAGAGAAAATTTCGAACACCTGTTATGACGTTTCGACGTTTTGTATGCTGATGCTTTGCTTAACGTGTAATGAAGATTGATCTACCTTAATGTTGTTTTTCTCGTAAACTAATGGTCTCGCGCTTCTTTACCTATGGGTATTTTCTACTATATTTTAATCTCAGATTCGTGTGGCGTAATCCGTATCCGCGAATTACCTGACGTTCTGTATATACAAATACACATGTATGTCTATATAAATATAAATATATATACTCAATAAGCACATATATAAATCAGTAACAAAACTATTGAAAATACCCACCTACTAAAGTTATAAATCTTAATAGCATGATTGGCAATCATAAATAGGAAGATTTAAATATGCTGCACTTCTATACATGTGTATATATGTATACGTGTATATATGTTTATATTAATGTGTATATGTATATAGATTTACAATTTTTACATGTGAAAAATAAATTTGTTATCATTCTATAATTCTGAGGTTTTTAAAATTAATACAGAAATGCCTCTGGTATCAATGATCTTATTTTTATATTTGAACGACCCGGATGAACAAACTATAATAACAAACTTTATTTAAAATGTTTAAAATTAATTAAATTTCCTTAATATCAATGATGCCTGATATGTTTACAAATGGTTCAGTCTCCGTTGCGTAAATATATAACAATAGAGAAAANTACGTGTATATATGTTTATATTAATGTGTATATGTATATAGATTTACAATTTTTACATGTGAAAAATAAATTTGTCATCATTCTATAATTCTGAGGTTTTTAAAATTAATACAGAAATGCCTCTGGTATCACTGATCTTATTTTTATATTTGAACGACCCGGATGAACAAACTATAATAACAAACTTTATTTAAAATGTTTAAAATTAATTAAATTACCTTAATATCAATGATGCCTGATATGTTTACAAATGGTTCAGTCTCCGTTGCGTAAATATATAACAATAGAGAAAACCGAAGCAAACTAAAGACGAAGGGAAAGTACTGCAACCAAATTAGTATTTGGAAACAAACAATACAAAGTAAAGAATTACGAGTTTACTTTAAAGAATGAAAGTATTGCCATGACTAACTCATTATAAAAAAAGCAAGCCCAATTTTATTATGTAAATTAAAAGTAAAATTAAAAATTTGCGAAATTTGAAGAAATAATTATAGGCCTACAACCGGAAACAAAATCCTCTACATATTTTAGACACTGAGCCTTACTGAAATATAGACTTACATGAACAAAAAAAAAAATACCAAATAGAACAGGACAAAACTGCCAAAGAAAAAATATGTATCAAGTAATCATGATCTAGAGTATCTAGACAGACAAGAAACACACGACACTACAAAGACAGAACAACATTAACTCAGAAGAAATCAGCAGCGAAAGCGGAACACAAAGAAACACGTAAGTCAAGACGTTTCGGGGAAAAAAAAAATATANTCCTCGCATGGACTACGGAATTATTGTTTGGGTTTTTTAAAATAAGGGTTCTCCCCCCCCCCTTCCATAAATCATCAACACCCTTGACGCTTCCACCTGCCGCCACCATTGCTCTCCACATCCGCGTACGGTAAACCGACTGGCGAAAGTAAATTGTTTGAGATATTTTCTCGCCATAAATAGTAGCCAATATCAGCTTTCAGCCGTCCAACTATTTCTATGCAAGAAATTACGTCAATCTGTTGCTAGGTTGCGACGTTGCATTGTTATTGCGTTTGTGTACTTTTTCATTTACCAATAAGAATTTCCCCAAGGTAATGAGACATTTTCCCAGGGTAAAAAGTAGTCTATGTAACTTCCCGGCCCTCCAACTCTGTGCAAAAATTTACGTCGATCTGTTGCGACGTGGAAGGACAAATAAACAAGCACACATTCGCATTTTTTTAATAGTTAGGCTATACATAGAACGGCCCGATATATTTTTCAGTTACATATCATTCGATAAGTTATTTTCCATAGCGATACTTATCGACTTATTGATATATCGATAAGTATCGACATATATATATAATTATCTATATATCGAGCATTGACGCAGCGTTGTACCCCGAGCGTTAATTTTACAAAAAAAAAATTTTTGTGTGAACGAGTAATTTTTTTGGGTTAAAAAGTNTAATTATCTATATATCGAGCATTGACACAGCGTTGTACCCCGAGCGTTAATTTTACAAAAAAAATTTTTTGTGTGAACGAGTAATTTTTTTGGGTTAAAAAGTAGCCTATGTACACTTTTACTGCAGTACAGAAGCGCAGCCGCCGAACTTTCATGGTACGGCCTGAGTGAAGTAGCGCAGGGGCAAGCCAATACATTCATGTTCGGGAGAACCGGGGTTCGAATCCCAGTCCGGCCATTCTCATTTTGGCTTTCCAGGGTTTCCCGAAATCGTTCCAGGCGAATAGAGACATGCGCCCAGTAAATTTGGCAATGAAGGAGGGAAAAGTTTTATCTCTGGTAAAAACACTTATTAGTGTTACTCTGTTATAGATAGATATATGCTACCGCGGATTTTTTTAGGTGTTTTTATTCTACACAATTCTTTACTTCATGATATTGTTACATCTTTAACGGTTTAGACAGCGCATTGGGAGAGAGCGCACTGGCGGCAAACTTTTTTCCGACTTGATTCACTATTATTATTGTTTGTAAATTTTTTTAGACATTATCTCGCGATAAAAAGTGGCCAATAACACCTTTCAGCCCTCCAACTATTTCTGTGCAAGAAATTATGTATATCTGTTGCTCGGTTGCGACGTTGCATTGCTGACGTTGCATTGCTATTCAATCTGTGTACTTTTTCATTTTCCAATAAGAATTTTAATAATAAATTTAAATAAGATATTTTCTCGGTATAAAAAGTAGCCTATGTCAATTCCCGGTCCTCCAACTATCTCTGTGCAAAAAATCACTTCGATCCGTTGCTCCATTGCGACGTGAAAGAGGGACAAACAAACATCCAAACACACTTTCACATATATATATATATATATATATATATATATAGATATATAAACATATATAAACACATATAAACATATATATGTAAACATGTATAAAACACACACATACTGACGCGCGGCGAGTACATAGGGTAGGAATTGCGCTGTATTCACACTCTAGGAGGAATAACCCTGGGGAAGTCCCGCCATATAAGGACACGGGAGAGATGAACCGAAGCGAGAGAAAAATAGGGAAAGTCCCAAAAATTAGCAGATATAAGCCCTCGGCGAAGGAAACAGGGTAACCCCCGCCGAGAATTACTGCCGACACAGCTTACAGGAAACCCCGAGACGCTTGCCGCAACCCTCCCTCCTCCCCTAGTTTGAGCGCGCGAGCCACTTACGAAACACGGAATCCTATACAAAAAACGCACGAGGGACACCAGGGAAGTCCCTATTTCTCTCGACACAAACTGCTGACAGCCAATTTGAATATATTGGGAGACGGGTTAAATTCGGGAGCAGCCAAGGTTCGTGATCATTCAGTTGTTGTCAGTCGTGGGCAGTCATTCGAGAGGAGTTGTTCAGTTGCGATGCGAGACAGAGAAGGCAGTTAGGCGAGAGGCAGTCGTAACACCGGGCCGGAGTTTGGATCCGGCTCAGGCAGTAATGTACAAACAGTTGTTCGCAGAGCAGGAACGTCAGCCGGGATCGCAGGGAAAGTACAAGTCACGAGAAACCCAAATCCCGGACTTCAGAGAGAGACCATCAAAGCCGCAGGAAAAAGCCAACTTAGTACAGCACGCCAACGAGAGCCAGTCCGAGGACCTGAACGAGGGCCACCCAACTCACCATGCCTCTGCTACCAACGAAGACAACTCACTAAAGCCGCAGTCACAGATAAGTATAGGAACGTCTCCCTTCAACAACCTTCCTCGACGCATAGTATTCAGCCCACCAGCCCTTCAGGCTGAGGACTAGAGGGGGGCTCAGTCTCGCCAGTGTGTGTAATAACTATGTGACCTTATGATCAATAAAATCCTGGTGTGTTAAATAATGGAGAATATGAGTATTTGTTTACCCCTAATGCAACAACCTCAGGTGCCCTTAGTCTGCACCTAAATAATTTAACTATATAAACTACTGGCCACCACCCTGTATAACTCAGGTGGCCTAGTAACGAAAATACATATATATTAATATAAACACAAAAATTCATATATATTGATATAAACACACACATACATATATATTCATATAAACACACGTATACATATATATTCATATAAATACACACATACATATATATTCACATAAACACATATATATTTATATAAGAACATTTATATAGATATATTCATATCAAAACACACATACATATATACATATAATCATATAAAACACATACATATATATTCATATAAACACAAACATATATATTTATAAACATACATATATATTCATATAAACATATTTATATATATATTCATATAAACATATTTTTATATATATTCATATAAACTTATTTTTATATATATTTATATAAACACATATTCATATAAACATATATATGTATTCATATATATATATATATATATATATATATATATATATGTGTGTGTGTGTTTTTCTCAAATGATAACATTTACTTTGGTTCTTAATATTTTCAACTGCTTTCGAGTAATTTTCTTTGCTTTCTTCTATCATTTAGTCAGTAGAGACAAAATGAAATGTCGAGCTAAACTGTGAATATAAGACGGAAATTTGTTTAAAACAAATAAGCTTTAATTAACATATTAGCCATCCATAAATCGCCAGTGACAATTTATAATTTCATTTTTTGTTTCGCCCACTTTATACACACTTGAAAGTCCACACTGCATTGGAAAAAAAATATTATGCTACTCATGCCTTCAACTGAGAGTCACGTTTATCACAATTAGGTAAATCATGTGGCTAGGTACATTTTTTTTTTAATAATGGAGTAGTAAGAATTATGAAGACAAATTTGCTTGCATTTAAAAGTGAAGAAAGTTATGAATGCCAATGTCCGTTTACTTTAGTCCTAAAAATTCGCAAGTATTCCTACAGTCTTGGAACAAATATTAACAGTGGCGCCTAATGCATTTACGTATTCCATTATATGCAGTAGAATGTTTCAGTAAAAGCGTCCAAAAATGAAACCGGGTTGTCGAGAGATTTGAGCAGCTCTTAACATCGAGGTTTTGAGAGCCGATGAGGGTGACATGAGGTGAGAATGGCGAAGCGCTGGAATGCAAAGGTGAGTTAAACGGGAGATCCCCAAGAAAACCCACCGACCAGCGGCATGGTCCGGCACGAATCCCACTTGCGAAAGTCCGGGAATGGCCGGTCCGGGGATTGAACCCGATTCGCCTCGGTGGGAGGCGAGCAGTCTAACCGCTCAGCCACCGCGGCCCCATTAAACCGGGAATAGGCGCCGTACCACGAAAAGTTTAGAGACTGAAAACGTGTGAGATATGGGCGTAAACGTGTCTAACGCGAATGCAGATGCCCGAATTGGTTACTTGTATTATTGACATTGCGTGTGTACACTATTGACAGGTAGTATTGTACAGGACCATTTCGTTGGCGAACCGGAGTTAAACGTATAATTTTGTAACTCGCGATAGTTGCTCAAATAGAGACTACTACCAATCGCGGTGCAAGTATGACAAGTGCGTACGAGATTCTGCCGCATCCTTTCAAATATCCCGTGCGTGGGTCGCCTGTCGTCGATACACGTGCTGTGATAATGTATGAGGCAGACAGAGCGATCTTGCGGACGACAGGTGAACCACGCACATATCGTGCATCGCCCACATATTTACGTTCTTATGTTCCTTAGCTGGCCTCGTGAACCACACGCCCCCAAATCTCAAAACGTTCCGTGGCGCAGCCCCTATTACCAGTTCCATTTTTGCACGCTTTTACTGAAACAACCTGTATTGTTTGAAACTGAATAACATTATATCGAAAAACCTGTTCTGAAATATGAGATTGGCGCTTCAGTTCGCAAGCCTACAGGAAATAAGAAAACATATAAAACTTGTTGAGCAAATAATATGTTTATATATAATACATCCAAGTGGAAGAAAATTTTTTTTTATGAAAACAGCGCAAGCGAAAATTCTTCTGCCCTTCACCATGAAATTTTAAGTGAAAAGAAATCTCTCGCCTCGTTGATTACGATGTATTAGGTAAATAAGCTCAAGGCAGCCCCGCCTCTCCAAGTCGTTTCCACCCTCATAGCCACCTTTTCCTCTGAAATGGGTCTGCATCCCCGGTGCGTAAAACATGTAGATGAGAGCTCATTCCCCAGTAAACGCGTCCCCAGGCTAATACTGATACCGTGATAGCACACAGCAGCGTGGCTTCGTAAATAACACTTCTTAATGAATATTTATCAAGGAATAAAGGTTTTATAGGTGAACCTCCGCGTAGTTCAAACCAGTTTACTCACACTTCGGGAGTTTCGAAAGTACCTCCGCCCTAAAATATAAATTTAAAAAATTACATTTTTTATTTTATAAGCTTTAACGTAACGCGTTTAATTCGTTAGTCAAAAATGACTAAAATCTATTTACTATTAATAAATAAATTTAACTGTTTCTTTAAAATGCACGCGTGTAAACTTTATTTCTACACTTGAACTCTATACGGACATCTTAAAATCATTAATATTTTAATTTAAAAGACCACAACCAAATTTTTTTTCAAGTGAAGTAAATGTATAGTAAAATTTCCTACTTTGCCAGTCTCTGTTAATTGAAATCTACGGAAACGTTATCAAATAAAATTAAGTCATTCTTCTTTTTATGGTAAAGCGTGACGTCGTGTAAAATAATTTACTACACGTGGGGAAAAAAAAACTTCCCCATTCGTTAGTTATATTACGTTTTGATTATTCCCGTGAACAGATATTTGGTGTTTACTCCAGTAAGCAATACCGAAACTGCAGAACAGATTATCTTCATATACTACTTTACGTACATAAAATACAATTTATCTCCTCATTTTGCATCCTCCTGTCGCGTGCAAAATTGTTATTGCAATGGGCCTGACTACTTCATTCACGCGTCATTCAAGTGAGAACGTGAAACTGTCAGCAATATAAGTATACTACTGACCCTGTACGCCAATCAATACTCTTACGTATAAAGCAGAGAAACACTAATTTGGTTTTAAGGCTTAGAAATATTTTACTGATATCGCTGTCAAAAACTGAGAGATTGCTCACCAGTGTGTACAGTGNTACGATGTATTAGGTAAATAAGCTCAAGGCAGCCCCGCCTCTCCAAGTCGTTTCCACCCTCATAGCCACCTTTTCCTCTGAAATGGGTCTGCATCCCCGGTGCGTAAAACATGTAGATGAGGGCTCATTCCCCAGTAAACGCGTCCCCAGGCTAATACTGATACCGTGATAGCACACAGCAGCGTGGCTTCGTAAATAACACTTCTTAATGAATATTTATCAAGGAATAAAGGTTTTATAGGTGAACCTCCGCGTAGTTCAAACCAGTTTACTCACACTTCGGGAGTTTCGAAAGTACCTCCGCCCTAAAATATAAATTTAAAAAATTACATTTTTTATTTTATAAGCTTTAACGTAACGCGTTTAATTCGTTAGTCAAAAATGACTAAAATCTATTTACTATTAATAAATAAATTTAACTGTTTCTTTAAAATGCACGCGTGTAAACTTTATTTCTACACTTGAACTCTATACGGACATCTTAATNTAAATTTAACTGTTTCTTTAAAATGCACGCGTGTAAACTTTATTTCTACACTTGAACTCTATACGGACATCTTAATTAAAATCATTAATATTTTAATTTAAAAGACCACAACCAAAATTTTTTTTAAGTGCAGTAAATGTACAGTAAAATTTCCTACTTTGGCAGTCTCTGTTAATTGAGATCTACGGAAACGCCTTCAAATAAAATTAAGTCATTCTTTTCTTATTGTAAAGCGTGACCTCGTGTAAAATAATTTACTACACGTGGGGAAAAAAAAACTTTCCCATTCGTTAGTTATATTACGTTTTGATTATTCCCGTGAACAGATATTTGGTGTTTACTCCAGTAAGCAATACCGAAACTGCAGAACAGATTATCTTCATATACTACTTTACGTACAGAAAATACAATTTATCTCCTCATTTTGCATCCTCCTGTCGCGTGCAAAATTGTTATTGCGATGGGCCTGACTACTTTATTCACGCGTCATTCAAGTGAGAACGTGAAACTGTCAGCAATATAAGTATACTACTGACCCTGTACGCCAATCAATACTCTTACGTATAAAGCAGAGAAACACTAAATTGGTTTTAAGGCTTAGAAATATTTTACTGATATCGCTGTCAAAAACTGAGAGATTGCTCACCAGTGTGTACAGTGNTTGGTTTTAAGGCTTAGAAATATTTTACTGATATCGCTGTCAAAAACTGAGAGATTGCTCACCAGTGTGTACAGTGGCGTACATACCCAGTTAAAAGGCAGTGCTTTTTTTTTCAATTGTTGATTTCAAAAGTTTTTACTTTACCGTAAACAGCCTGTAGCACAAGGCGGCTATACATATAAACGCTTCCGTTTGCTCGTGGCGCCATCGGTCGGCGGACCAAGGAACTTAAACTAGACTTTCTAGCGTTGTGGTGCGCGTGTTTATCATTTTATAAATAGAAGAAGAGATGACTAGTGCTGACAAATGCAGCTGATTTGAGGGCATTTGTGTTTTAAGCTCTCTAAGAGTGCCAAAGTTCTATCTGCAATATCAAATCTATAATTATTGTGGCAAGTTTCTAACTGCACGTTATAGTCAGGTGTTTTATGTCAATAATCAGATGCTGGTTTGCAGTGATCAGCATTTTGGCGCTGTATTGTATTTGTGTTTACCTAACTTATTCAACAGTTATTAGTTATTGATTTACATTATAAAAGTAATTCAGATACGTCCTTTCTAGTGATTTATTAGTAGAAGCCATGGATTCAAATTTTATCATCAGATTTATTTGATGAAGACTTAGATGCTTTTGTACCACCGGATACACCCGATGAAAGTAGCAGTGGCCAAGAATGTTTATAAAAAATAAGGGAGTTGTTCTTACTTTCGAGAAATAGCGTACTAATATAAATAAATGCGTTAAACAATATTTTTTTTTACGTTTAGTGACTACCACCGATGTAGACATTCCGAGTCTCAGGTTATTCTCTGACACGGACTGCACCACGTGAATCTGTGGTCAGAACTAAGTAGAAAATACTCTTTGGTAAAAATGCACGAGGTCCTTCGTTTACGAGAAAAACGACATGAAAGACCAAAAACTATTGTACGTATACCAATAGATCAACGTGAAATGATGTGGCAATGCTGCAACTAATTTGTCAGTCGTAAGGCAAACGGCAAGTGAACGAACCGAGCTCAGTAGTGCCGAAGAGGCCATGGAGTTCACATGCAGCGAGTACTGGCACATGGCAATGGCCATGGGTGCATCCGGCGGCCAAGCTCCATGCATGCATGCATGCAATACATGTGCGGTAAAGCGCATTGCTATGGGTGGAGCAAACTTCTAACACCTGTTATAACGTTTCGATGTTTGGTATGATGCTGTATAATGTTCTTAACGTCAAATTAAGTCATTTTATATACTTTAATGTAGTTTTTTTTACATTAACTAAGGGCCTTACTCGTTTTACTATAGAATATTTTCTACTTAGTTTTGATCACAGATTCGTGAAGTGCAGTCCGTACCAGCGAATTACCTGGCATTCTGTATTTGTTAATCCAGTTTTTAAATTAAGCTTATTAAATCTAATTTAATATTGGGTCTATACCATACTGATATTAAACGGTAGAGTAATTTTTATTGGTTAAGAAATAAATAAGAAATGATCAACATTTTTGCCTACCGTTAATATGAAAGTAAAACGTGACATTCTTGAGGAAAATTCTGTAGCAAATTTGCCACATCATAGTTAAAATATAGGCATATCAAACACGAACCCAGCAAGCCTAGAAAATAAAACGGAACCAAATATGTTATATACAGTATCATCTACAAATATGTTCGTGATTTCAATATATAAATTGTATGAGCAATAAGCAACCGGTCTCTGTGAAACAAAACGAGAAACCGTACACCAGCCATGTGAGTTTAGGTATTTGTCATTGCGGTGACCTTGAAGTCGCTGGGGAGTATTTACAGAAACCACATCGCCAGTCAGCCATGTCACGACAATCTTTGCGAATTAATGAGTGAAGTGATTTGGGCGGCTCTTAACAGCGAGATCTTGAGAGCCGATGAGGGTGACTGAGGTATGGAGCAGCGCCGGAATGAAACGGCGGGGGAATAGGGAGATTCCTGAGAAAACCCACCGACCAGCGGCATCGTCCGGCACGATTCCCACAAGCGAAAATCCGGGAGTGACACAGCCGGGGATTCAACCCGGTTCGCTTTGGTGGGAAGCGAGCAGGCTAACCGCTTAGCCACCGCGGTCCCAATCATGGCGAGTGTACAGCAGAAAGCGCACTCGTATGACGAGATTCAATCTATTGTTCCAGTGCAGCGTCATTTTCCGCGTACGTACGGAGAACATCCACCTACAGATAAAACCATTCCTCGTTGGTATAAACAGTTTAAAGAAACTGAAAATGTGAACATTAGTGAATCACTAGGCCTATCACGCACATCGGAAGAGAACGTAGAGCGTGTGAGACTGCCATGTTTACGTAGCTTTAAAAAGTCCATCGCGCGGCGCCGTTTGGAACTTGGTTTTCGTAAAACAACATTTCACAATGTGCTTCATAAACGTCTGAGGCTTCATGTTTTCAAAATCCAAATGAGACATGCAATTAAGGAAACAGACAAACCTAAGCCAGTCGACTTCGCTGTTACGATGATGAATGCAATAGACGATTAAAGTTACCTCAAACGATTGTTTTGTTTGTGATGAAGCATGTGTCCACATAATTAGCTGTGTTAAGCGTCATAGTTGCCGAATATGGGTGGCTCGGCCACCCAATGATGTTTCGAGTACGATCGTGATACGCCCGAGGTAAATGTGTGGTGTGGGCTAATTCATGATCGTGTTCAAGGCCCGTTCATGTTTGCTGAGATCACTGTTGCAGGTGTCACGTTTCTGGACGTGTTAGAACTTTAAGTTTCCCTCTAATTGATGACATTGAAAGGGAACAGGGCATACGTGTAAACTCTGGGCAAGATGGAGCGCTACCTCATTACATTCCAAACGTGCGTGAAGCTCTCAATAACAGAATCCCCAGGTTCTGTTTTGTGGCCAACTACAAGCCCTTATCTAACTCCTACGAACTTCTGGAATCTTCTGAAGAACATTGTTTACGCTGAAAATATCCCGATCTGCGACATTTAAAGGAGAGAATCAACGCAGCCACAGCGACTCCTGACATGATTTACCGCAACTGAACGGAGATCGACTACCGCCTAGATGTGTGCCGTGCAACGGGGGCAGCTCATATCATAACATTGTAGGTATTCTATATGTATATATAATACACCTTAGATATGGTCTTGATTATTTCAGTGTGAAATAAAGGACACCTTTTTTCGATGAACCTGTACATATTATACCTACGCAGTTTTATTCATAAAATTTTGTAGCACATATTCTCGCAACAATTGTTTTAAACTCTTCATAGTTCTGAAATTCGTCTTAAATAGGCCTACTTTAACGTCAGACGCCCGGCCGTCTCATGTCTGGCACCGACGATTTCCGTGCATCGAAAACTACGTTAATTTTTACCCGCCTACGCCAGAAATATTTACAAGACGTCCATACCTACCTTGGACAATAATTTCCATCGCTGTTCAGCTGTGCTGACTGGCCGGGGTGAATACGTGGATCTCCCGGGCGTAGATGGTGTCCGACGACGGTTGACTTCGAGGTCCGATGGGGACCGACGCATGACCACGCTGTCCATTTGTAAAATAAAGACTTACTTTAGCTCCGGTGATGTGGGCCGGTACTTGCCTTGTGACGTCACTGCCTCCTTATTGGCGCCGTTGGTGAGCCAATCCTAGATACTTGAAGATGACGCGACGTGGCCGGAAATTTTGTACAGATAAAGTTGTTTTATTAATGTATATTTCATCAGCAATCTATACTCCTAGAGATTGCCTTCCAAGTGTGTGGGAGAGGTTTATAAACCCTGGCTGGTGCCGAGGACGAGAGGAATCTGCTCCCGTCAGCGGTCATGGACTCAACAAAATAAGTATGCCAAAGACCCCTCACGTCTTTAAAAAAAATGTTAGGTTTTAGCTCAAATGAAACTAAGTTTAAGAAACGGGTTTAATTTTCCGTCAGTAAATACTTTGAAAATATTTATGCTCACATTGGAGTGAAAGTTTATGCGAGTTTAGGAAGTCACAATAAAGAGAGAATTTTCCGCTCACTGGTGTAGCGAAAAAGTTTTGGACTTTTAGATGAAAGCTCATTTTTCGGAGCGGAAACATTATGGGGGTTAAGTTAGTAAATGTTATGATGGTATGCCAATATAAAAAAAAATATTGTTTTACAATAATGTTCAATGCTTAATGTAGAGCGGAGATTTTGTCATTGTAACATTCTTGAATGAAATTTTCGTATGTGTTTAGATAGAAATCATTAAAATACGTTACTAGAAATAATGTTATGCGGAGACGATGTTTTTTTTTCATAGGGTGCACATATGTTCCTTGGCGGAATTAATATTAATTTTATGCCCTACATAACAATTTACCTTGAAGTTGGTCAATTAATATTTTTGAATAGTAGTTCTCTAATTGAAAAGAACAGGATAAAAAAAAATTCGAAGGTGGTTGGAAATAAATATTCCCGGCAGTTTGAGGTGCTGGCGTTGACATTGCATGTGATTATCGGGAGACTTAGCCCTGTTTGCCAAGACGGTGAAAGAGTGGGTTTACTCGGAGTCGCCAACCGAAGTCAAAAATTTACGAACAGGAATTATCAAATGCATCGTATAATTTATACTCTGTGCTAAATATTGATTACAATATCGATTTTAATTGCAGTCGTACCTAGCCTAATTTACTTATTTATTGTACGTTACTTGAAATATAATTACCGTGACTGTTTTAATTAGCAGATAAAAGGAAAACACAATAATTTTTACGATAATTTATTGGGTCATACTTGGCAAAGTTATTTCATTTAAAACCTACTAATATCTTCGTTTGTTTACGGTTGCAACAATTGAAACACACAAAAAAGAGGGAGGAAGGTTATACCAAGTCCAAATACATGGAAAAGTAACGTTAGGAAAAGGGCTCATCCAGCTGGCCAAGATTTGTGTAAATAAGAGTAGTTTGCAAGTATCACAATAAAATTTAAAAACCTTAAAAAAAACCGTAATAATAAATGTAAATACAAGTGCGGACAAAATATTTCAAACAAGGAACTTTCTGATATCCATATTTCGTTTTAGTCATTGCAAACAACCACTTAGAAAATTCATATTATAATAAATACCAAAAGCCGCATACATTTTCTAATAAATACCAAAAGTCACTCACTATCACCACGGCCTTAGATAAGATAATATGAGAATGATAATGAATGAATTATTATTGAGAAGAAAATTAACAAAATAAAAAGGCAGAGTCATCGAGAAGAAAGTTTACTTCTAAATACTTCTTTTTTATAAAATGAGAGTGAATTCAAGGGTGTAAGTCATTTATTTAAGAACAATTGCACTCTCACAGAAGCCAGTGAGTACATTCAACACCAATGTTTAAAACCAATACACCTACACACGACCAAAGAGGGAGAAGTGAAAAATAAGATGAGCAACAGGAGAGTCCAGTGCGCTGAGGGAACACCTCAAATATTTCCCAGTTGTCGAATCACACTACTGCTGGGCAACTACTTCGATAAAATACTTAGAATCTCACTTAAGCATTTCATAAATGTATGATTCGTATAAAGAAAAGTATGCCAATGAGGACATAGTTCAAGTAATAAAAAATGTAATGTGCTACATAATTTTTATACCTGAACTTTACCTTTTGTTTCACTCCACCATAACTTTGTAGATGCAAACTTTGTAAAAAGTATAGAATTGCAGAATAACAAAAAACAATCTGGCGATTTAAAAATAGATTATGAAAGACAACAAACTTTAAAACTGAAATGCGAAAAGTAAGAAACGAGGAAAAGGAGGATAAAAACTTACCAGTATTTCTCGTTGAAATAAAAAATTTTATTTTGATTCTTCATGCTGACGTCATCTATTTTTAATACTTAAAAAGTAATAATTTAACCGCTTATTNGAGGAAAAGGAGGATAAAAACTTACCAGTATTTCTCGTTGAAATAAAAAAATTTTATTTTGATTCTTCATGCTGACGTCATCTATTTTTAATACTTAAAAAGTAATAATTTAACCGCTTATTTTACAGGGACTATAAAAGTGTACTGTGTTATTTGGAGTGGAAATATGGCAGGGCAGGCTCGCAACGATATAACGAGCGCATTTTATAACACATTGAATGTATTAGTTGAGGAAAACAATATTACTGAATTTATGGCCTAATCAGTCTTTTGCGATGCCTAAAATCATGACTCTACAATTTCTAATGCTGTGCAATATCTTCGAATGGGAAATTCAAATATTTATGCTGCTAAGATGACATATTACTTACTATCCTGCCCATTAATGTGTCCAGGAAGTTGGCAGTGTTCATATCAGTATCGAAAAAGCCATGTCCAAGACAGACTTTTACTTTCAAATAGAATCAGTTATTACATTAACATTATTAACATACTCTGCATCAGTCCTACTTGTCTACCAAATTTGGTAGGAATCGGTTAATTTTTTTCCGAGTAATGACATAAGAAGTTTAGTTATTCGTATGGCGCTATTTCACTAAATGGCTGACAAGTATGGTTATGTGTTGGTATGATTCTTGTAATAGATACTTTACCAAGTAAACATCAAATATTTTTATGGCCACCCTTTAAAAAAAACGTACCTAATAGCGATCATTCACATACGTTTACTTGGCCTATCATAGCATACGTACCTGAAAAATTGGGTGAGATTTGGGTTAATAGTTTTCGAGATATAATGTAAAATCTTCATTTCTTCACTTTGTGCTATTTTACAAAATGTCAAACCAATAACAATATCAATCACGAAATTGCATACATACTTAGTGCTATCACAGCATACAAAATTTGGCATAAAACGATTGAATGGTTCCCAAAATATGACATCACCCCACATGTTTTAATACTGCCATTTTGACAGTAAGTGTACGACGTGGTTAAAAGCTATGAAAGTCAGATGTCCGTACTAAGTATTATATGTGTATCAAGATTGGTAAAGTATCGGTTGACGCGATAAACAATTGAAAGAGGTGACACAGACACACAACACACACACAGACACAGGAATGTGATCTCAGCCTTTCTTTCCTTCGGAAAGTTGGCTAAAAATGTCCTGGGCTAATTTTTTAATTCCAAATATTGGACACTATGGAGGACATACCAAATGATAAGAATAAATATTATGACGTATTAAAGCATTATTAGAAAGCCTACTCTTAAATAAAACTTTATTCCCACTGATGCAGTTAGAACCTCATCAAACCCAGGTAGTGTTATGCTTAGTTACTTTGCTCACTGCGCGATTGCGCCACGGCCAAATGAATGTAGTTATCGGCCCAAGAAACTATCTCCAAATTGAGGGGAAAGTGTCTTACGCTATAGTTCCTACTGCAATATTATTCACATTCAGGTCTTTAATAGGCTGTTCATGACTAACTAAGCACTTTTGAAAGCGCTGTTTAGATCTAATCTTGTTCTTATTTTATATTATTCTGCCACATGTAAAATTAACTTTGGCATGGGGCTCTTTAATAAAGTCGTGGCTGCTTCAATGGAATTCTTATACCCTAAATCTAAACCTGTTGGAATTTCACTATTTAAATCAGTTAACATCACCTGACTTATTCAACAATTACTTAAGCCGATTTGATTTAACTCATTTTTTAAAATGCTAGATTTCATTCCCTTATTGATTTAGTGACATTTGCCACTGATTCATCAACTATTTCATTCGCTGTTTTTCAGTGATTGTTTTTTTGACAGATTTATCAGTTAAACCACGTGTATCAAATTTAATAACAATGAATAAAGTAATAAAACCCACAACATACATGTTTTAGTGTGAGTTTCATATTTTATGGTAGCTACCGTTTTGATACGAAACGTGAACATTGAGTCTTTCATTTAATTTTGACATAATCATCATAGAGCTCGTTTTGAATGCTAAAACTCCGTTGGATGGGGCGAAGTGAGTGCATCCATATGCACCACACTATTTATTTTAACAATGTTAATGTCACCAATTAAACTAAAAACTAAAAAAAAAAACGACACACATTTTGAAGTTACATATTTTCGCTAATAATTGCAATATATTTTCCACGTAACAGCCAACGTTGGCTTGGTACAAAGCGGGTTACTCTGGCTTAAAATCCTAGCCACTGTGATTCATTTATTAATTTTTTTTAAATTTCGTTAATTTTGCGCTATGTAAACAGGGACTATAAGAAATATTTATTTCTCGTAATAATTAGGCTAAATTAAAAAAAAAAGCAATATGTAATACGTTTTACGCAGTTGGCTTTCACTTATTCAATCAGTGGAATTGTTTCACTGAAACAATCAGCGGGCTTCCACCGACTAAGTGGAGCAATTTCCACTGATTCGAGTAGCTGAATTTCACTGCGAATCATTGATTTTCCCCTGATTCGAATTTAAAGTGAAAAATATGCAAATAAATGCGTATTAAAACACTTTCTTTAGGTAGAGTGATACAGGTGAGTATAGGCAGTTAACGGTAAAGTGAGCGCTTTTGAGGCTCTAGTCACTTTTTGATTTCAGCGATTTTTGATCCATTAACCGCCTTTTTAAAATAAATATTTGCCATGTACATAATTAACATGGTGCGCGTATTCCCCTGCACTCGGGAGTTACATGTAAGGCTAAAATTAAATATATATACTGACTGTTATTCCAAATGAGGGGGCTTTTAAAAGTGTTCGCCTTACCGTGAATAGCCTATGACACACACTATCACAAAACCTAAGCAGCAGGACAATAACATATGTATTTGTGGTACGCCATCCGGTCACCTTCAGTAGCGCCTCACGTCTTCTCGCGCTGCAATACACGCTGCAACATGGTCTGGCATGGAGNTCCCTTATTGATTTAGTGACATTTGCCACTGATTCATCAACTATTTCATTCGCTGTTTTTCAGTGATTGTTTTTTTGACAGATTTATCAGTTAAACCACGTGTATCAAATTTAATAACAATGAATAAAGTAATAAAACCCACAACANTTTTTTGACAGATTTATCAGTTAAACCACGTGTATCAAATTTAATAACAATGAATAAAGTAATAAAACCCACAACATACATGTTTTAGTGTGAGTTTCATATTTTATGGTAGCTACCGTTTTGATACGAAACGTGAACATTGAGTCTTTCATTTAATTTTGACATAATCATCATAGAGCTCGTTTTGAATGCTAAAACTCCGTTGGATGGGGCGAAGTGAGTGCATCNTTTAATTTTGACATAATCATCATAGAGCTCGTTTTGAATGCTAAAACTCCGTTGGATGGGGCGAAGTGAGTGCATTCATATGCACCACACTATTTATTTTAACAATGTTAATGTCACCAATTAAACTAAAAACTAAAAAAAAAAACGACACACATTTTGAAGTTACATATTTTCGCTAATAATTGTAATATATTTTCCACGTAACAGCCAACGTTGGCTTGGTACAAAGCGGGTTACTCTGGCTTAAAATCCTAGCCACTGTGATTCATTTATTAATTTTTTTTAAATTTCGTTAATTTTGCGCTATGTAAACAGGGACTATAAGAAATATTTATTTCTCGTAATAATTAGGCTAAATTAAAAAAAAAAGCAATATGTAATACGTTTTACGCAGTTGGCTTTCACTTATTCAATCAGTGGAATTGTTTCACTGAAACAATCAGCGGGCTTCCACCGACTAAGTGGAGCAATTTCCACTGATTCGAGTAGCTGAATTTCACTGCGAATCATTGATTTTCCCCTGATTCGAATTTAAAGTAAAAAATATGCAAATAAATGCGTATTAAAACACTTTCTTTAGGTAGAGTGATACAGGTGAGTATAGGCAGTTAACGGTAAAGTGAGCGTTTTTGAGGCTCTAGTCACTTTTTGATTTCAGCGATTTTTGATCCATTAACCGCCTTTTTAAAATAAATATTTGCCATGTACATAATTAACATGGTGCGCGTATTCCCCTGCACTCGGGAGTTACATGTAAGGCTAAAATTAAATATATATACTGACTATTATTCGAAATGAGGGGGCTTTTAAAAGTGTTCGCCTTACCGTGAATAGCCTATGACACACACTATCACAAAACCTAAGCAGCAGGACAATAACATATGTATTTGTGGTATGCCATCCGGTCACCTTCAGTAGCGCCTCACGTCTTCTCGCGCTGCAATACACGCTGCAACATGGTCTGGCATGGAGNGCCATCCGGTCACCTTCAGTAGCGCCTCACGTCTTCTCGCGCTGCAATACACGCTGCAACATGGTCTGGCATGGAGTCCACCAGACGCCAGATGTTCTCCTGCAGCCGGGCTCACAATTATTGGACGGTGTGTTCCAAATCCCGTATACTGTGGCATGGCGGCGGCTAGCGTTTCAACTGGTCCCGCCCGCACGTGCTCGGTTGGTGACATGTCAGGGGAGCGGGCAGGCCATGGTAGTGTTCGGACATCNCAACTGGTCCCGCCCGCACGTGCTCGGTTGGTGACATGTCAGGGGAGCGGGCAGGCCATGGTAGTGTTCGGACATCACTGAGGCAGTCCTGGACTACCTGTGGCGTGTGCGGTCGCACCTTCTTATCCTGCTAGAATATCGCACCTGGAATCCCGGCCAGAAATGGGCGTGAATGAGGTACATGCCGCTGGGCCGTCAATGTTTTAAATAACACGACGACAGTGGGTCGGCTGTCTTAGACTATGACTCCCCAGACCACGACGCCGGCTGTGGGGGGAAGTGTGCCGCCCGAGAGGGAGATTGGGATTGTGGCGTTCACGAGGGGCCCTCCACATCAGTCCCCATAACGAAGCGGCACTCGTCACTAAACACCACACATCGCCAGTTTGTGGCGTTCCGCATGGCTCTTGCCTGACAGAATGGAGCCGCCTCTGTTGCAGAGTTAACGGCAGCACACGTAACGGGCGCTACGATCGCAGATTTGCCTCTGCAACGCGTCGGAAAATAGTTCGTGGGCACACAGGAACCGTAACACTGGTCAGTGTCGTGGACCGGGTCATCGTGGGATCCCTCCGCACCTGGGTGCACGATCCGTCTATTTTCTCGACTGGCAGTCGACCGCACCCGTGCTCAGCCGTTCCTCCGTGTGTGGGCGCCTTCACGTGTACCTATCGCAGGGAGATGATAAAACCGGAGATTTGATCAAATCCCTAAGGTAGATGATCAATTCACGGAAGATGTTAAAATTACAACTCTGTGGGGTGATTTCCCTAAAAAAAGTAAGTGATGTGATCAAGTCCCTTAACTGTTTTAGTGAAAAGATGAAATAAAGAAGTCAGAACTTTCCCAAAGCGTAGCCATAAATTACGCACCGTGGCCGAGCCCTAGCGCCAGCAGGAAGGTTCACTACTGGTGTTATGGTCATTTAAAGGCTCGCCGGCAATTTTTTATTGGTTATCAGCTTCAAGTATAACATATTTTCACTAAAACGGTTAAGGGACCTGATCAAATCACTTACTTTTTTTAGGGAAATCACTCCACAGAGTTGTCGTTTTAACATCTTCCGTGAACTGATCATCTACCTTAGGGATTTGATCAAATCTCCGGCTTTATCATGTCCCTGCGACATACTCACTGCTCCTAACAGCATTGGTCCGTATGTACCGGACGATTCACATTAGTGGGTTGTACGGCGATACGACCACCCTACGGTTTTCAGCCCAATTACGAGTCCTCTCTCAAAGAACGTCGATTGCTTAAAGCGACGACTTTGGCGTCTTCCAGTAATTTTTCTCCGCTGTGTACCGCTTGCTTCGTATTGTCTGGTGTTTCTTGCGTAAACGCGGCTTCGACTACACGCCAGTGTCTATGCCCTAAACCATTTCTTTACTACTGTTTATTTAGAGGAAATATATATATATATATATATATATATATACAATAAACGAAAGACTTAAGAAACGTTTCTTCACTGTTATTAAAATGTTTTGTTATACATATCGGTTATATGGCATTTCTTTTCTTCACAGCAATTAAACAAATTCTGAAACTGTTGTTGTTTTGTTACAGTAAAGATGTCTGGTTTTACGCCATGCGAAAAATTTTCGGCTGATGTTTTTTTTTTTTTATGTTTGGTTTTATTTAAAAATCGTATTGTGTTAAGTACAACTATTTTCCTTGTGGTTAAACATGCCGTCGAAATTTGTAAATATATAGGGTCCGTGGCAACAGGTATTTTCAGTAATGTTCAGTCCGCTAAAATGTGACGTTCAAACAAAGACCTTGTTGGAACGATTGTGAACTGGTGTTCTGACAGTGAAAGTTTATTATTAACATTTATATATTAAAAAATTTGTTTGTAGCAAAAATCATTTCCAGTGATTAATTTTTTAAACAAATTTTCCTGACAAACTATGTGTTACGACAAATATTTTTTTTCCAACGTGCAGTCCAGACCTAAGCGTGTTGGGAAACATGGAGTACGTATCCACTCGCTGATGTGTTTTCTCGGGGTGCTTTCTCTCCCCCTTCTCACCTGCCACTTCATTCCTTCGATTTTTTAATCATAATCACTTTAATCATAGGGTGGTTCAAGCATATCAGACCCTCACCAACGTACCGTCACTTTGGATTCACACCCTCGCTCTAGGATGTTGTGCAGTTTTCCTTACGTGTAGTTTTTTACCTAGAAGAGACTACCATCGCAACTGGCAAGACTGTATTTTGAGCGTCATTTGATTTTAATCATGCATAAAATTAGCGATGAGCAACAGGTTGAACAGTTTTTCAAAATAGTCACGCACTCACGTTTGATTACATTCTAAAACGTGTAAGCAGAAATCAACGAAAATATTTTGTATACACGTTTAAAAGACATGGTTTTATAATGGGATGGTTCACAAGGTAAGCTATCTTCTTAAACGTGGGAGAGTACACATCTGCAAGGGAATATTTATTTTCATAAACTGGGAAGATATTTTCTGAAATCCACCTTCGCTCTTTGAAATGTATGGCATGCACGTAAGTATTTACGAGTTTCAGGGAATTCATTTTACCTGTTTTCCCGTCATTTTTTGGGAACAATAATTTTTAACAAGCGGTATACAGGTGGGCTCGCGTTCTAGTCTTCTGGGCAGCAAATATACGCCTCGGTCTCTTTTTATCTTCGTCTCTCTCTCTCTCTCTCTCTCTCTCTCTCTTACACACTTTCCGTAGGCGCATGAAAATAACGAGGTCGTTCTTGCGTGACGTGGCTGAATAACGACTGATTGCCAAACAATGATATTTCACCGTTCCACGGCGCAGTCGGTGAATGCATCAATACCACGTCCCCGTGTCACAGAGTCAGCAGGTATGGTGTATGAGACTATTGACCTCATTCTTCTCGTATGCTGCGAAAATACTAGTTGCGTGTTTCGAGTAGCTGTTTGGTGGACATTTCTGTGACTCGAAACTGTAATTTAACTGCGGCGTTCTGCCAGTCCCTTACAAATAAATGTTTTATTATTCTGGAATTACTGCATGTTGTTCTCCAGGGACGGAGAAAACTTTAAGGGGATTGACCTCGAAAACTTATTTATGTTCTATTTTTACCACATATTGTTCAACTTATATACATTATGTGTGACTACTTTTTCTTAAGATAAAATTTTTTAGATCACGTGGTTTATGTAAAATGCCACATAAAAGTCAAAATTTTAATGTTTTTCTAATGTACAAATAAAATTATCCAAACTATTTGCAGAAAATGAAACAATGGTAACTAAAATGTGTTGTATTGATTCACTGTAAGGTATGTTTTGCAAAAGTTATTTTACAAAAATTAAGGGGTTGCGATGAATCAAAAATATGCAAAAGTTCCCTTATTTGNCAAAATTTTAATGTTTTTCTAATGTACAAATAAAATTATCCAAACTATTTGCAGAAAATGAAACAATGGTAACTAAAATGTGTTGTATTGATTCACTGTAATGTATGTTTTGCAAAAGTTATTTTACAAAAATTAAGGGGTTGCGATGAATCAAAAATATGCAAAAGTTCCCTTATTTNGTATGTTTTGCAAAAGTTATTTTACAAAAATTAAGGGGTTGCGATGAATCAAAAATATGCAAAAGTTCCCTTATTTGCATCGTTTTTAAATAGAAAAACAAACATTTACTTTTATTATTTTACACGCGTCTTGAAGCATCTCTTGAAATCTGCTTTCAGTGCAAATTATCTCATTTCTGTACATTCGATAGTTTCCACTACTTGTACATTTCTAAAACAGTAAAATTTTGTTTTAAAATTAATTTTTGCGGAAACAATGCCCTGAAATATTTTTTTTTGCGAGGAACGAGTAATTAGAGATCATGTCTAAGAGTTTTTTACGTAGCCAACGCCCTTATAATATTTACGCAAGGCAAAGCTTTCGAGCGCGACGTAAAAAATACGTCTTTAAATTCAGACTTAATACTTGTGGTAACAGGATGTGAACGGCGATGTAATGTTTGCAGAGTTCGTTTTGGTATTCCCTCTTCCCAAAGAAAATATTGTCCACTAACGCACAGGTACTCACGTACAACTTACAGCCGCTTCCACCAAGGCGAACAAGCTTCAATGACCGGCGGGGTCACTCCCGGATTTTCGCATGTGGGATTCGTGCTGGGCGATGCCGCTGGTCGGCGGGTTTTCTCGGCGCTCTCCTGTTTCCACCGCCCTTGCGTTCTGGCGCTGTTTTGGCGCTGTTACGCAACTCGCTTCACCCTCGTCAGCTCTCAAGTGTCCTTTTAACATAGAATTCTTAAGAGAGTCCACGTGATGCTGCAACCTTATGTGGCGTGGCTCAAGAAAGTAGTTTTCCAACAGGATGGTGCACACCCTCATAAAGCATGGGTTTACCAGGGCTGCTCTTGTGCTGTCTACACACTTCCTTGAGAAAATTGCGATTTTATGCTAGGAACCAGTTAACCGATTCCCGCCGAATTTCGCACACATCTAATGCTTTATTAGGCTATGCTTTAAGTGTATGTGACATTATTTACAAATTGCCAGCCGTTTAAATAATTCAAACAAGTTTGTCATGTCTGCAATACATTGTAACAAATTTCAATTAATCTTTTTATGCTGAGTGTATCAATAAGAAGCATAAAATATTCTTGTAGAGACCCTCTTTTGGCGACCTTATTGTAACATGGTGCCCGCGACAAAAAGGTAACATTTATGCCATATCTCCGGAACCATTCAACTAAATCCCACCAAATTTTCTACACAAATAATACTACTACAATACTAACAATACATATAAACATGCTTAATTTAAGTTGGGAAATGTTTTTTTTTTTTTTTAAATGGCTGCAATAAAAAAAAATATATGAATATGTTATATCTATTAAATAATTTAACTAGATTCAACCAAACTTTGTATGCTGACAGTATCTAATAGAATATTCAATTATGCCTTTACAAAGATTCATTAAGGCCTTTTTTTTACGATAGCACCACGTGAGATAACAAAACTTTTATGCTATATTTCGGAAACCAGTCATCCTATTCCCACTGAGTTCTGCACGCGAGTAGCGCTACGGTAGGTCACATAAACTTACATGTTTTAAGTGTCTCGCGCACTTGTTTTCAAAATGATGTCCCTGTAAATATTTGAGGTTGATTAACCTAGTCTACCAAAACTTTAGACTGAATACAACCGAAGTTTATGCTCCGAATTCTACCTCCGTTAAGCAGTTGGTTGCACGTCAGCTTACGGAACGAGACGTTCTGGGTTCGAGTCCCAGGTAAGGCACGTGTGTATTTGTAATTGTCACACTAGTTTTGCATTTTTTTCTGGTTCTATTTATAATACCTCTGTCAACAAAACGTGAAGACCCAACCCACCTACCCTATAACTTTTATGAACGTTATCAAAAGTGTTTTTATCCATGTAGATAAAATTAGGCGCAATAATTATTTCGGTAAAGNCTAACTTTTATGAACGTTATCAAAAGTGTTTTTATCCATGTAGATAAAATTAGGCGCAATAATTATTTCGGTAAATTTATCAATGTTTATTGCTTTGTTTTATACCGGTGAAATTATGAACATCACAACCACCCGCGGCTTTCCTAGGATTCNTTATCAATGTTTATTGCTTTGTTTTATACCGGTGAAATTATGAACATCACAACCACCCGCGGCTTTCCTAGGATTCAAATTCGGAAAGGTGTATTTTTTTTTTTTGCGTTCTTGGCAATGACGACATATTTTTCTGTGATCCGGGAATTCTATAAACTCGAAGATAGGGTAGGAGGAAGGCACGTGTATACACTCTGCTACAGGCCTCAACAAAAGAACCTGAAAAGGGGAAGAACGCTTTTAAACCTTTCACGAAAATGGCGCTTAATTAAAACAGCTACCAACCTGTACTTGAACCGATCAAGCGACGACGTAGTCAAATGCAGTGCGCATTAGCGGTCCATTGATTGGCCTTTGCCAAGCCCAGCCACCTTGAAGCAGACATCGGAAAGCACTCGGATTCTCCTTTGTTACTCTACACGCTGGCCATTAGGAAAATGCCGTAAACCAATCCGGATGGCAGGGGCGTGGACTTTCCTGCCGATGAGCCAGTGAGGACGACTTGACGCTGACCCCTTGTCGTAACAATGGACCCTGTAGGGAAAAGCAGGATCAANAACGCAGTAGGTCTCCGTGGTTCCGCATGCTGAGATGCCAACTGTCCCTACAAGAGGCTCTGGGTTCGAGATACGAATAAGTAACGCACGAGTTTCATTGTTGCATGTACGACAAACTCAGTGTTTAGGGGGTGATATACCTCCAATACTTCCGAAAACATTTTCGCGTAAAAGTAATGGCGGTATAATTAATACAGCCCAAGTGAGGTAAATACATATTTAAGGAGTGATGTTAAAAAGTCCGTTCGTCTGCTCATATGTTCTATTTCATTATCGTATAGTATATCAGGCAGAAGAGCTTAAGATGGTTCGGGCCGAATACTCGAGAAAGTCTTGCTTAACCTTCGAAATAAAATTAGTTTGTCATATAAGTTAATTTAAGAGGCCGGGAAGTGGAGTATGGCT
Organism: Clitarchus hookeri; assembly: GCA_002778355.1. NCBI lineage: Eukaryota > Metazoa > Arthropoda > Insecta > Phasmatodea > Phasmatidae > Clitarchus > Clitarchus hookeri. The sequence continues at coordinate 188,518 of NQII01004443.1, forward strand.
TATAACGCTTAACAGGTAGAAATTTACAAGAAGATGTCGTAGAGTGTTACACAAAGACAGTTTTTTTTTAAATTAAAACGTAATGATTTCTATCCATCACAAACATTTTATCTTACATATTAGTTTCTCAATATCTGTACTATAATAACAAAGCATCAGTTCACTATTTTCTTAATTGAAGTGGAATAATATGATACACAAAAATTCCTCATATTTCATATTGCATTAAAAAATACACCATGTAAATGTTCATTAATTAACCGCTATAATGTTGTATTATTTTGAAATAAAATAATAAGAAAGCATCGATTTTCAGGCGAAGAAGTTTTCCCTTTGCAAAACTTTAGGTTATTAGATGTTTAGTGTTTTCTCTTATAATTTGCACGACAAATTAATGCAAATTGTTTTATCTAGAGCTCAGGATAACACNAGATGTTTAGTGTTTTCTCTTATAATTTGCACGACAAATTAATGCAAATTGTTTTATCTAGAGCTCAGGATAACACAATAAGATTATCTGTATGTGTAAGTTAACACGCACGCACATGCAAACTCACGCACACACACATGTAAATATACATGACTGCAAAATAAATAATATTAGTTTTGAAGTAGATTTTGGTAGCGATGATTAGGCTCTAAGCACAATGGACTGGANAGATGTTTAGTGTTTTCTCTTATAATTTGCACGACAAATTAATGCAAATTGTTTTATCTAGAGCTCAGGATAACAGAATAAGATTATCTGTATGTGTAAGTTAACACGCACGCACACGCAAACTCACGCACACACACATGCAAATATACACGACTGCAAAATAAATAATATTAGTTTTGAAGTAGATTTTGGTAGCGATGATTAGGCTCTAAGCACAATGGACTGGACTTAAGTTTTTTCTCGACTAAAGCTTCTCGTTTACGTCGATAAACGAATCTTGTGGGAAAATTACGCACGGAATTAAATATTTACTCTTGTCTAAAAAGGCGCCGCGGTAGTTAAGTGGTTAGACTACTCTCCTCCTACCTACGTGAAAGGGGTTCGATTCCCGGCAGGGTCGCTCCCGTATTTTCGCATGTGGGAATCATGCCGGACGATGCCGCTGGTTGGCGAGATTTCTCGGGGATCTCCCGTTACCCCCGCCTTTTCATTTCGGCGCTGCTTCATACTCACTACGCTTCACCGTCATTGGCTCTCAAGACCTCGTTGTTAAGAGCCACCCAAACGTATGCACTCAACTTCGTCTAAAAACGTCACGCACAAATCTGCCTACACCTGGATCGGAACCCGGCACTCCGCGAAACGAAACCGTGTTTTCCAAATCCACGACAGCTCCAAGCCACGGAGGGTGGTACCTGCAGTGCGGTTAGTTTCTGGGTCCAAACGCCAGCGTACGTCCCGCCGACACTCGACATACTCAGACAGAGGGTCGCGCGAACCGATCTATCTTTATTTAGGACGCCACTCGATCCCGTCCCTGCGGCTGCATTAGTCTTATTCATTCGCACTTTGGCGAAAGCAAAGTCATCGTCTTGATAATAAGCAGAGTACAGTCTGGACGGTGGTAAACCTGCTTCTGTGGCGCCATTTTTTTTTTGGGCTGCGCACTGCAAAANCGGCGCCATTTTTTTTGGGCTGCGCACTGCAAAATTGCGCACGGTTTGCCAAGTGAGGTTTTAGTGTGATAACAAAATTAACTAAACATTTGAAAAATCACACTCTATATGACGTGCTTTGATGTATCCTGAATATCGCATTTATCAGAAGCCTTTTATTCTTCTGATAACTTTAAGCACCTCGTTTTTGATTAAATTAAACTTTTACTTATATTTTGTTTTTGAATAATAATTTTTGATTTATAATTAAAAAGAATAAAAACCTACAGAAAGTAGGGGTATTGGTAATGCCTAGTAAAAAATAGTTCTCATGCAACAAATCGTTAAACTGTGTGCCCACAAATGAGGTGTGTTGTCCTTTTGGTGTAATTNGCACTTTGGCGAAAGCAAAGTCATCGTCTTGATAATAAGCAGAGTACAGTCTGGACGGTGGTAAACCTGCTTCTGTGGCGCCATTTTTTTTTTGGGCTGCGCACTGCAAAATTGCGCACGGTTTGCCAAGTGAGGTTTTAGTGTGATAACAAAATTAACTAAACATTTGAAAAATCACACTCAATATGACGTGCTTGTATGTATCCTGAATATCGCATGAATCACAAGCCTTTTATTCTTCCGATAACTTTAAGCACCTCTTTTTTTATTAAATTAAACTTTTACTTATATTTTGTTTTTGAATAATAATTTTTGATTTTCAATTAAAAAGAATAAAAACCTACAGAAAGTAGGGGTATTGGTAATGCCTAATAAAAAATAGTTCTCATGCAACAAATCGTTAAACTGTGTGCCCACAAATGAGGTGTGTTGTCCTTTTGGTGTAATTNTAAAAAATAGTTCTCATGCAACAAATCGTTAAACTGTGTGCCCACAAATGAGGTGTGTTGTCCTTTTGGTGTAATTTTTCTTAATTTGGCTTCGTTTGCATGAAGCGGTGTAAAAGTCTGAAAGTAGTACTTCTGTAGAACTTCAGATAAATTTAAAGTAACCATAAATGAACTGTATGTGACTCACTTGTTCCCTCTCCAATGTCCCTCTTCTCGACAAGATATTAAGGCGGCCGCCTACCTGGTCCTTAGACTGAGGTACATCATGTTTGAAACGCGCGTTTTTTTTTAAGAACTAGCTTACCCCGCCACGCGTTGCAGTGGCATAAAAGATTTTGGTTATATTCATTTCTGTGAAATTAATTTAAAGGAGTACATGTATTTTCAAAATCTTTATTATTGAAGTGCTTGTTTGTGTACAATGTTTTTAGTTTTACCATCTTCAGCGCGTATGAATAAGTTGGATGGTTTTGCTACTCTAGAACACGACAGATACAATTGGCCGTGCGAAAAAAATCCTGTTTCTAAATCTAAATTTTCAAACTGACAGCTGTCGACAAAGGCGCTTCCTAACGCGAAAGCATGGTAAAAATTAGCTTTTTGCATATTTTAGTACCTTTGCAGGTTATACAGATAAAAACGAAAGGTGTACAAAAACTCGTGGGAACGAAATGAAAGTTTGTAAAAAAACAGAATGAAAATTGGTTGATTTTTTTTGGGAGTTATACGCGTCCAAACAAACGGGCACAACATATATATAAGATGTACCCAATACGTTTACCTACGAATAGAAAACCCACCACAGACTAGACCGAATGGTACTTTCAAGACATCACGCAAGCCACAAATACTTTATCGTTCCCTTGGATATCATTTTAAACAAGAAGTTACTAATAAGTAATGAGCCTACTTTCCTCTACATGGGCGCAAATATATTTTAGTGGAGTTCTGAAACGTTCAGATGGTAGGCAGGCGTTGACGTCTCATTGACAGAAATATGATTAGAAATGAAACCAGAAACATGTGGAAAACCATACAAAGAAAATTAAAATACCCGAGTGTCATGCCCGAGATGAGAATTCAGAAAAACTCGTAAAATAAAGCTCGCTTGCAATTAACTGCATCAGGGATGTAGGATTCGCAGCATCAACTTCGGATATAATCAGTGTAATGTTTTGGATGTTAGGGATCACTAACATGAAATACTTACTCGGTCATAATTTTGAAAATAAGTACTAAGTCCACTAAAACACATAAGTTTACATGGCCTACCATAACGCTACCTGTGTGAAAACTTTGATGGAAATCTGTTGATTAGTCTCCGAGATAGGACATGAAAACCCTATTTTCTTAAATGAGGCTATCTTACAAAATTGCTTAAAAAGAGGCTTGCTACACGATGTTTGTAATAGGTAATGTCAGCATTAAATGTTTGATGGAAATTGTCAAACATTTAAATAGATATGCCAAATATATGAAAGTATTTATAAGGCCGCCGTTTTTTTAATTATTGTCCTACCCCATTTAAATAATGTAAATTTAAATGGCCTTCTGTAGGTATGCAATTTTACGTGGGAATAAGTAGAATTATTCCTAAAATTTGACAAAATGTTCAGTTTACTCACCTGACACTACTGTACAAAAAAATCCGGCAAATGAGGATCTCTGTATGCATATCGGTTTATTGGTACTCCAGATACGGCATAAAACCTACATTATTATTGCATGTGGGACTAACTTACAAAATGGCTGAGAAATAAGGCTTTGCGTAGACAAATTAGGTGAATATAGCTGACACTGCCATCATACGAATTTAAGTTGAAATTTGTTTTATAGTTTAGTGGATAAAAATGGAGCTAAAATGTTTATATGGCCGCCATTTCGAAAATATGTGTGTCTAACCTAATCAAAAATGTATTAATTTATATAGCCTGCCATTGTGACAATTTTCTGTCAAATTTGGTATAAAAAGTTTTTTTTTGGATGTCACATAATTTTAATTTGTTAAGTGATACTATTTTACAAAATGGCGAACAAAAGCGGTTTTGTGTTTACACATTTAATTGTTGTGTAATACATAGAGCCATCATACAAAGTTTCATTGGAATTCATTACATGGTTTCTAATATAAAACATACAAAACTAAAATAGTTATAATGCAGCAATTTTGAAAATAAGGGGTTGACATACTTGAAATATAATATTGAAATAAACTGTCTATTGTTTCCCGAGAAATTACACAAAAACGTAATTAATGCATGTAGCACTATCATACAAAATGCCAGAAAAAAGTTGCTTTGTGTTAATTTGATGCTTATTATATATACTGTCGGCGTACACAATTTGGTTTAAATTAGTCAAATTATATGGTAGTTATACCAAATAAACCCAGAATATTAGTATGACCACCATTTTGAAACTAATTACATTGAAAGTTTAATTACTTAGATTTACCTGGCCTATCATAGTATTTCTTACGCCCCAAATTTGGCGAAAAATTGGATGAGTATTATTGGAGGTATAATACAATATATTTATTTTTACAAGCGACACTATTTTTCAAAACGGCTGACAAAGGTGATTTTTGAGTAGCATATATCATGCCTGTAATACATAATGTATGCAGACAAAAATATGGTTTAAATTGGTGAAATAGTATGGTAGTTATAAGAAATAAAGCTAAAATATTTTAATAGCCACCATTTTGACAAGTCCCTAATGATGTTTATTTACTTATGTTTACATGGCCTATCATAGTAGTACTTATTTGCCAAATTTGAAACACTTGGTTGAGTAGTTTTAGAGATAACGTAAAAGCTTTATTTTTTCATGTGGAGCTTTTTTCCAAAATTGGGGACGAAAGAGGTTGTTTCGCTTATATGATGCTTGTAATAGATACTGTCAGCCAACAAAATTTTGTTGAAATTGGTTATACGGTACAGTACCTACTTATACCAATAAAACTAAAATATATGTATGTCCGCCATTTTTAAAACAAGTGTCTAATTTTTATTACTTACATTACTTGTACAAACATAGTGTTACTTACGTGCTAAATTTGTCGAAAATTGCCTAAGTAATTTTCGAGATATAATGTAAAAGCGTTATTTTTTCATGTAGCGCTATCTCCCAAAATGGCGGACCAACAACAATATTCACTACTGAATTTAATGCCTACATCTTGCAGTGTCAGCATAAAATTTGGTTAAAATTGGTTGAATTGTTTCCGAGATATAACATCGGCCGTAATTTTAACATGGCCGCAACTTTGAAAGTAAANGGTTAAAATTGGTTGAATTGTTTCCGAGATATAACATCGGCCGTAATTTTAACATGGCCGCAACTTTGAAAGTAAGTGCCCAGCCTTGGCGAAAACTATAAAATGCAGGTGTCCTTATTTAGTACTATACGTGTAACGAGTTGGGTGAAATTCGGTTCAGGCGTTCAAAAATTGAAAATGGNGGTTAAAATTGGTTGAATTGTTTCCGAGATATAACATCGGCCGTAATTTTAACATGGCCGCAACTTTGAAAGTAAATGCCCAGCCTTGGCGAAAACTATAAAATTCAGGTGTCCTTATTTAGTACTATACGTGTAACGAGTTGGGTGAAATTCGGTTCAGGCGTTCAAAAATTGAAAATGGNCAGGTGTCCTTATTTAGTACTATACGTGTAACGAGTTGGGTGAAATTCGGTTCAGGCGTTCAAAAATTGAAAATGGGCGACACACGCCTACATGCACGTCGACACACACAGCCAGGAAAGTGATCTCACAAGCCTTTCTTTCCTTCGGAAAGTGGGCTAGAAAGGCACTTTTAAACTGCTGAATTTTAAAACATAGAAAACGTATACGAGTGAAAACTACGATAGGAGCCGGTAGCGAACTTTGCTTCAAACTTTCCATCAGTAAAATGCTAGGGTCACCGCTCACAAATCCCGTAGTTACACGCAGCACGGCGAAGACACTGCACGCAAGTAAAGAGCCTTGTGCTTATTACAAGAAGAAATATTATTCAAGACATGTTTTCCGGAATATTGGAGGTTTTAGTGCTGATGTTGCTAAAGGCAATTATGTGTTTGTGAAGCAAGTTTCTCAAGCTCACGAATGTTATGTCCTGACTTGTTTTTTATATATATGTTTTGTATTCGGGGTATAACAGCTAATCCTGGTAGTGGACTGTTAGAGATGTGTTTTTATCGTCGTTCACATAACAATCCTGGTGTTCCTGTTAGTAATATTAGTCAAATTTATGTAGGGGATATGATATGTTGGAAAACGTTTGCTTTACATAAACGTGTTATAAATCAAACAAATATTATTTCTGTAGCTCAAGCTCCTGTATTGTTTTCTCGTAAAAAATTGAAAGTGGAGTTGGGTGTCGAAATTTGGATGTTTCGTAAATTAGTTGGTACTACTGGTGATATTCATATATTAGGACATGCACAATTTGCTTACAGTACTTAATTAAAATGTTAAAATCATTTTCCGTTTTTATTATTTTAACGCCTATGATCCCTTTAAAATGTACGAAAGCCATGACAAGGACAAAAATAATTGTTCCAAAGACGTGGTGTTTTTACAAATGGTAGGTGACTAGTTTTACCACTTTTACCATTCATATCACTATCAATACAGCGACGTTGAAAACAATAACGGTTTTGCAGAAGTTATGTCTTGTACGGATATTTGACACAAAAAAATATATATACACGGGAGAGCCAAAAAAACTTGTATAGGCGTGCGTATGTAAATAACAGAGGTATGGTGCCTATCACAGTAACGCAATGCGGTCGGCAGCGCCTATATAAGAAAACAATCGTCCGGGAAAGTTGCTAGATTGGTTACTGCTGCTACAATGGCAGATTATCAGGATTTAAGTGAGTTTTAACGTGGTGTTACTAGTCGGCGCACGAGAGATGGGACATAGCATCTCTGAGGTAGCGATAAAATTTGGATTTTCGCGTACAACCATTTCACAAGTGTACCGTGAATATCGGGAATTAGGTAAAACATCAAATCTTCCATATTGCTGCGTCCGGAAAAGGTCGTGAACGAACGGGACAAACGACGAGTGACGAGAATCATTAAACGTGACAGACGTGCAACCCTTTCTCAAATTGGAGCAGATTTCAATACTGTGGCATCAACAACTTCGAGCGTGCGAACTATTCAACGGACCATCATTGATATGGGCTTTTGGAGCCGAAGGCCCACTTGTGTACCGTTGTTGACTGCAANCGAACTATTCAACGGACCATCATTGATATGGGCTTTTGGAGCCGAAGGCCCACTTGTGTACCGTTGTTGACTGCAAGACACAAAGCTTAACACGTCACCTTGGTCCACCAACACCGCCATGGGACTGTTGATGACTGGAAACACGTTGCCTGGTCTGACGAATCTCCTAATTGTGTCGGGTGGATGGATGTGTACGGGTATGGAGACATCCTCGTGAATCCACGGACCCTACATGTCAACGGGGGACTGTTGAAGCTGGTGGAGGCTCTGTCATGATATGGGGCGTGTGCAGTTTGCTTGAAATGGGACCCCTGATACGTCTAGATACGATTCGGACAGGTGACAGATACGTAAGCATCCTGCCCGATCACCTGCACCCGTTCGTGTCCATTATNGTAAGCATCCTGCCCGATCACCTGCACCCGTTCGTGTCCATTATGCATTCCGACGGACGTGGACAATTCCAGCAGGACAATGCGACACCCCACACGTCGATAGTTGCTACCGAGTGGCTCCAGAAACACTCTTCCTACATTATACACTTCCATTGGCCACCTAAATCACCAGAAATGAACGTTATTGAGCATATCTGGGATGCCTTCCAAAGTGCTGTTCAGAAGAGATCTCCACCGCCTCGCACTCCTATGGATTTTTGGACTGCCCTGCAGAATTCATGGTGTGAAATGCCTCCTGCATACCTTAAGACATTAGTCCAGTCCATGCCACGTCGTCTTGCGGTACTTCTGCAAGCTCGCGGGGGCCCTACACGATATTAGGCAGGTGTACTAGTTTTTTTGGCTCTTCAGTGTATAAGGTTTTTGGAAGAAAAATAAACAATAATATATTGCATAACCTATTGCCTTTCACTGGAGGACACACCGTATTATGTGCTTAGTCAGAAGTACTAATCATAATCTGCCATGAGTAGATTTCGACGAGTGTATGATGAAACTTATTGTAGTAATCATTACTTGAAATATTTACAAGCTGACTTCACAGCAGTGCTATATAAGTTGCAATATTTTCAAGCTGGCTTCACAGGAGTGCTTCATAAGTGGAAAGAGTTCAGCTACCAAGAATTATGATAGTTGACCTCGTAATTGAACACAATCGAAAGAAAGTGACAAGCGCATTTTCGAAGAAAGGGACAGAGCTTTTTGCCTTTGCTTTTGTTCACTCGTATTAAAAGATTGAAGAATGAGAGGAGAGTAATGAAATGCATGTAATTTGCTTAATTTCGTCATTCCAAGTATTTATTAACACAATTAACACACACATAATAAAATATTTTAAAATGCTTAAAAAAATTTTATTTGCATTAAAATTACTTTATATGAAGCGTTGCGACATCTCAAAGCACTGAAGCCTCTTACAGAAAGGGCAGTCGGCATTCAGAAATTAATTTATGCGTATCCGAATGGGTTTCCAAAATGAGCAGTCGTGCAGTTGAACGATAGTAGATCCGTGAACTTGACCTAGGACTGCCGACTGCTCGACTGCAAGTTACAGCTAGCCAATCAGAACTCACCATATTGAGACATTTTCCAACATTTTCTTCCAGAAAGAAAGAAGAAATTTATAAACAAGCTGTGAAAATGCAACCTTTAAATAAATACTCCACATCATGGTTTTTTTTTATTTTTTTTTTATTTTACACTTTTGTGAGTAGATCAAGATTAGATTGTACGAAAATGTAAAAATAGCAATTTCTTCTTAATTTTAGGGTAATCAAATATATATTAAAAAACATTAAAAGTAATTAAAATAGAGCCTGACGTGAGTAACGCTTATAAAATATTTTGCACTTACCCAAACAAGTCGTTTTAGATGTTAATTTTTTGGAGAACCAGGTTTTCAGTTATAATTATTTAAAAATAACAGCATTTCTATTTACACCAATATTTTATCGAATGCTCGTTGCGGACAATACTTTACCGACTGCCAGCTATCGACTGCGGAATGTACACCTGCCAACTGCTCATTCTGAAAGCGGCCTTACTTGCATAAGCAGTGTTCTAGCCTCAAATAATATCTACGTTCTTTACGAGAAGCCGTTCAATATGATGGGACACGGATTAGGATTACGAGACGTATTCTTCTACCCGGACATGCCCTCTTCCTTAGGCCTTGTAAAGTGCCCGGCTGGGTTTTGCAAAAAAAAAAATAAGCCAAATGTCCTCTTCTCCAATAACAGTGAAAGAAAACGAAGTTTTGCATTTTGTGGGTTTTACGTGTTGTTCAACACTTAGTAACGCTGTGAACGACCTTCCTGCAAAAGTGCAAACTTTTTTGAGAATATTACGCGATTCATTTGCCTTTATCTACAATCTTATATTTTTCCCTGGCTGCGCATTTTATACCGGTACGTCTAAGTTTAGAAGTGCCTAACCTATTAAAAATTGTACGATAATTTTTTAGGAAATAGAAACGTGTAAGAACGAATAAAACCGTCAAAGAATTAAGACCGAAATGTATCTAAACATAAGCTGTCCGCCAAGAGTGTAGCTGTTAATTAACAAAATTATGCCCAGTGCTTCTGCACAACTGTTTTTTTTTGTGTGAATACCTATATATTATTTGCTTGCAAAATATTCTGTATACTAAATGGTATTGACTTTCATGTTCAGAGTAAACATAATTATAAATATCTGGCCGCACGAAAAATAATCATTTGTATTATTTAACAGCTACGTGGAATCGACTTTAGTATACAGTTGTGCATGTAATGTATATTTTTAACTGACCTGCGACTTCATGAACTAATTTTGTAAAGTCGACCTCCCGTGGCGCAGTCGGTTGATGCGCCACCGGTCCGAGGTGCCGGAAGCTCTGGGTTTGAACTCCAGGTAAGGCATGCGTGTTAGTTTAAGTAAGGTCACAAGTTAGTTTGCAAAGCCATCTCATGATAAGCCTTCCAGGCATAACAATGGGGGACGTTATTAATAAGCCCTTTCCAATCCAGACGGATTTTGTATATTTCTGTTGTAAAATGACGTGTCCTCTTTTTTCGTGAAATTTTCTTGCAAGTGTCCTCTTTTTCTATGCTACTTACTTGAACGTGTCCTCCTAACTAACACAAACACGGATACTGGGCACTGCGCAGCCAGCATGCGCACTCTACGCCGCTTCCCCTTTCCTGTCTTGTAGGGAGGGGGGGAGGTATCGAATCTTAGGAGAGCAGCGAGGGGACCGAAAAATCACGTAGCGCGCGGCTGGCGCGGCTCCTGGTGGCCGGGGTCGGGTGGAAAAAACAACAGGTGTCG
>NQII01004444.1:7882-98526 GCA_002778355.1 Clitarchus hookeri
AACCCCCCCCCCCTTTCGAGTCCCAACACACTGCCACGTGACTTTAGCCGAATGAAAAGTGACATGCGACAATGTGTATGTATGTGAGTGCGGCCTTTAAGTTAGTGGCTGTCAATTCACTAATTATGAATCACGCCAGCAAAAACATAGTTTTATTCCCGACATGCTAGCCTAACATACAGAATTATACCACAATACGAATTACAACAAAGACACGCGCATACAGCTCTCATTCTCCACCCTTCAACCTCGTCGAAACATATGAGGAAAGACGAAAAAAAAAAAAAAAAAAAANACCAAATCAAAACATACCAATTTACATGGGTCACCACAGTTCTGATCTTGCTTCCAGAGATATGAAAAAAAAAAAAAAAAAAAAAAAAAAAAAACCATATGCATCCAGTTGTTAAAGGCGGACAAGCCTAGCGAACAGCAGTGGCGCGTTGGTATCCAGGCCACGCGAAGAATCCCAAACACATTACAGCAATAATAGTTTATAAACCACATCAGCGAAGCGCCAGCGGAGCTCCAGCGGAGCTCCCCTCCCGGCGGCTCGGTGTTTGGGACAATTACGTCACCAGAAACTATATAAACTATATAATACGGCAACACTTTGCACGCGCGGTCTACCAGCCTGTCTGTCTGTGGACCGACGCCGAGATGAAGCCATCAAGATGCAGCTTGGCGTGCCGCTCGTCGCTTTCCGACTCACCACTCAGCCTACGGCGATGGTATCATTCAAGTTAGTCGTATCTTGTAATTGATTGGGACCTCCCTCGCCAATAGCTTATAATTACTGCAACTCCTTAAAAGTGTATTAAATATCTGTTCTGTCTTCATAATTAACTTCATTTATTCCCTCAGCTATACTAATAATATAATAAAGCGGAAGAGTTTGTTTGTTTGTTTGCTTGAACGCGCTTATCTCCGGAACTACCAGTCGGATTTGAAAAATCCTTTTTGCATTTGATAGCTCATTTATTGACGAAGGTTATAGGCTATTCAACATCACTACAAGACCCTTAGAAGCCGAGCAAAAAGAAAGAAAGTCAGAAAAAACTCTAAGGGAAAACGAAGTAATAGCGCGGGCGGGCAATGCGATGCGGTGATTCGGTGGTCGAGGGCGGTCACCCGACGAGAACCGAACAAGAGCCGAACCGAGCATTACCGAGAACAGCCGAATTGAGCACGTCTACGAGGTACCATGCCGCGCGGCTCAGACGCTTGGTCGGCTCCCTTCGCAACAGTCGTGTCCTACATGGAATTTGTTTGAACTTATATACGTTGGTTGAATAATTTTAATTTTTTTATTTGGTGCGTCAATTCTAGAAAGTAGGTATTTAAAAATAGGTTTCACATTGTTTTTAACGTTTAATTTGTTAATACTTACATAAAAACACATTGTTGTATATATTAGAATTTGCATTTTATTTTTGTTTAGTTGGTTAGTACTTAGTAATTAGGTATGTAGGTTACAAAATAAGTTATTTAAAAATAGGTTTTATATTGTTTTTAACGTTTAATTTGTTAATACTTACATAAAAACACATTGTTGTATATATTAGAATTTGTATTTTATTTTTGTTTAGTTGGTTAGTACTTAGTAATTAGGTATGTAGGTCACAGTTTAAGTTTTTATCTGATAGGTTTGCAGTTCAGGCATAAGTATCACTACGTTCGTAACAGAGAAATACTTATAAGTGTTTTTACCATTTAATTCACCGAGACGTTGAGTTTTATAAAATGTATAGAGTATAGAATATGAACACTAAGTAAAATTCAACAGCTAGTAATAGTATAAACCTTCCATAGTCCCTAGACACAAGTAAAAATATTATAAACCTAACATAGTGCATTACGCTGACCATTCAATTTTAGAGTTATGTTAATCCCTTTCGAATGTAGAAAATTAAATATATCTACAATTTTGTTTGTAAATAAATTCTGGCTCAAACTCCAATTTTTTTAAATTCCGGCGAAACCAAATGTACTTTGTGATGATGTGAATTTAAGAAATAAGGAGAAAAAATACAATTATCCACTTGCTGATACGTCAAATACACACACACCTACACACATATTCACACAGGGTCCGAAATATCCCAATTGCAGGCGAGACTGATAGACGTATTAAAAGACTATTAATATAAAATCACACTTAAATACGTGGTCACGAGTCCCATTACAGAAGCAAACGAGAGGNGTTTTTTTTTCGTATAAAAATTAAATGTTAATTTTTTTAAATTCCGGCGAAACCAAATGTACTTTGTGATGATGTGAATTTAAGAAATAAGGAGAAAAAACTACAATTATCCACTTGCTGATACGTCAAATACACACACACCTACACACATATTCACACAGGGTCCGAAATATCCCAATTGCAGGCGAGACTGATAAACGTATTAAAAGACTATTAATATAAAATCACACTTAAATACGTGGTCACGAGTCCCATTACAGAAGCAAACGAGAGGCACGCACAGTCGTAATCTGAGCTCGCGCGCACGGCCAGCCGCGCTGCACCTGGTGTTTTGCCCTAGCGCAATGTCAACAATGCAACGTCAACAATGCAACGTCAACAATGCCACGTCAACAATGCCACGTCAACAATGCAACGTTAACAATGCAACGTCAACAATGCAACGTCAACAATGCGACGTCAATAATGCAACGTCAACAATGCAAAGTCAACAATGTAACGTCGCAACCGAGCAACAGATCGACGTAATTTCTTGCACAGAAATAGTTGAAGGGCTGAAAGGTGATATTGACTACTTTTTATCGAGAGAAAATATCTGGAAAAATTGACAAACAATAATAATAGTGAATCAAGTCGGAAAAAAGTTAGCCGCCAATTTTGCCGCGCTCTCTTGCAATGCGCTGTCTAAACCATTAAAGATGGAACAATATCATGTAGTAAAGAATTGTGAAGAATAAAAAGACCTAAAAAATACTCCGCGGTAGCATATATCCATCTATAACAGAGAAATACTATTAAGTGTTTTTACCAGAGATAACATTTTTCCCTCCTTCATTACCAAATTTACTGGGCGCTTATGTCTATTCACCTGGAACGATTTCGGGAAACCATGGACAGCCAAAATGAGAATGGCCAGACTGGGATTCGAACCCCGGTCCTCCCGAACGAGAATGTATTGGCTTGCCCCTGCGCTACTTCGCTCAGGTCGCACCATGAAAGATCGACGGCTGTGCTTCTGTACTGCAGTAAAAGTTGACATAGGCAACTTTTTATTCCGAAAAAATATATCATTGCCTCAAATTTTTTTTTTTGTAAAATTAGCGCTTGGGGTACAATGCTGCGTCAATGCTCGATATATAGGTATATCCACACTTATCGATATATATGTAAGTGTAGGAGTTGGGCTCGAACTAACGCAGCATAAATAATACTTATGGAAAAAAAAAGTTTGTAAGTAGAGGTTTACTAAATTCGTGTTCTAACCCTCGAACCCAATCCATTACGTTTTTGCTAGACGTGATTGCAGAAAAGCAGCTCAATGTTGGGACACGGGTATTACCCGTAAGTGTAACCAAGAAGAATATTAAAAATATAAACCGTGATGTCCAATTAGCCCTAAATCATCTGCGGCTGTACTGCTGTTAGAAGCTGATTTCTTAATGGGAAATTCTCCATCCTTAGCTTGAGAAAGTTAGGGTCATTGNCGGCTGTACTGCTGTTAGAAGCTGATTTCTTAATGGGAAATTCTCCATCCTTAGCTTGAGAAAGTTAGGGTCATTCTGGAAAGCGTTTCCGTCCTTGCATTGTGCACGCTCATTTAAACTGATCTTTGCTCGTGGACTTGAGCACGCAGTTCACACTACGTCATTATATCTTGGTGTCTTTTGATACAGCAAAAGGAATCACTAACAAATAATACGTCTGCGCAAAAAAAAAACGTATAACAATAATAATTGTTGGTTGCTAGAATTTCAGATATTTCTTTCAGTTGGCAAAATACACAAAGACAACAGGCTACNCGGCTGTACTGCTGTTAGAAGCTGATTTCTTAATGGGAAATTCTCCATCCTTAGCTTGAGAAAGTTAGGGTCATTGTGGAAAGCGTTTCCGTCCTTGCATTGTGCACGCTCATTTAAACTGATCTTTGCTCGTGGACTTGAGCACGCAGTACACACTACGTCATTATATCTTGGTGCCTTTTGATACAGCAAAAGGAATCACTAACAAATAATACGTCTGCGCAAAAAAAAAACGTAAAACAATAATAATTGTTGGTTGCTAGAATTTCAGATATTTCTTTCAGTTGGCAAAATACACAAAGACAACAGGCTACNAACAATAATAATTGTTGGTTGCTAGAATTTCAGATATTTCTTTCAGTTGGCAAAATACACAAAGACAACAGGCTACCTGTATCAATATTTGTCCCACGTTATTTTATATATTTTATCCATACACGATTATACATTTATTCCTTCAATTTTTATCGAGTTTCTAAAACACTGAACCACCCTCCGTGCCGTTCTCGCATGAAGCGTTTTAACTCTTGGGGCGAACACGCTACATCCCCCAATTTCTATCTTTCCTTAACTTTTTAGTTCAAATATTGCCATTTGACTAATGAACACAGTATATACATTTCATCACTCTTAAAGTTGACGTCTGAGGTTGTAATAAAATCTATTTACGAGTGGCTAATGGCTGTTGGGAGTGCCTTAAAAATTCCTACTTTACCGTGAATAGCCTATATCATTATTGCTGTTTCCAAATTTAGTACAGAGTGCCCTCCTTCACTTGGCCTTGATCCCTGTCGCAATTCATAACAAAGTGTTATTTAGTAAAGCCGGACACACTGGCTCGTTTACACCTAGATTTACATTCAGTCAAATTTAACTCGGTGCTAGTTTCATTTTTCTGTCTGTCGGTAGCAAGTGTTTTCCGCGGTCGTGCAAATTTGTGAACACCGACAAATGAAATATACTTCAAAGGGTAGAGCATCGACAACCAGCAGAGGGATCGAGAAGGGTTACGCGGTGTAGCCCCCAGGCTGAAGGGGACATTATAAAGAGTACTCAAGCCCTTTATGTAATATTTTTATTTGTTTTATTTTTACTTATTTATTTTGAAAGTATTACGTGCCTACCAACATCCATAAGCCTTAAAGGCGACGCGATGATTAATCACAAAAAATAAATAACATAAATATCACAGGTCAATTACAGCGGCAAAGTGACATTACGAGCTTCACGCACTTTTCAAGGACATGAAAACACAAGGTCCCTTAGCTGGTGAATTAGGAAACGGCCTAGAGGACGTAAAGACCTAAACATTCCCTCGCTAAGCAGGTCTCAAGCCCAACTCCCGCCAACAGAAAACAGCGCTAGGGAGGCCGGTTACCGAAGCAGAANGGAGCTAGTAGTAGGGCCTGTGGAAAATGAAAAATATTCTCGCCTGGAGCACGGTGGGTTGAAAGGAGTACAGCTTCGGGCTCCAGAAGAGACAAACGTACAGTCGGTTTAAAATTAGTAGGACATGCGCGTTCCGCCCGTGAGAGTACACGCAGCTGTTACACTTAGCTGGATAACCGAAGGCATTCGATGGCGAAGTTGGCTGAGGGCTTGGGAAGGATTCCGAACATAAGGGAAGGTGTGGAGAGATTCGGGCCGCTCTTAACCCGACGTCTTGAGAGCCGACGAGGGTGAGGTGGGGTGAGCGTGATGCAGCGCCGGAATGCAAGGGTGGGAGAAACGGGAGATCCCCGAGAAAACCCGCCGACCAGTGGCATTGTCCGGCACGATTCCCACGTGCGAAGATCCGGGGGCAAGCCCGCCGGAAATCGAACACGGTTGGGAGGTAAGTAGTCTAACCACTACATCACCGCGAGGCCCGCAAAATGCTAAGAACCTGGGTATAACAACATTTCATCGTGAAGAGACTCAAGACGACGAGAACTAATAACTATAGTGGATTCCGAATCACATAATTACCGGCTCGACGCGACGCTCAGCAAATTTTGAGTCGACCTGTCTGGCGTCTTAACCACCGATGACGCAGTTAAAGTTTGTTCCACTCGGGTTGGGATTCTCAACGCTAATGGTCTGGCAACTAAAAATTTTCGCAGCCAGGTAGCACTAATGTTGCACGTGTATCGGATTTCTCCGTTTTGAATGCAAAAAATTGTGACAAAAAAAATTTTCATACAATAAAAATGTTTACTTCGATCGTCGGGTTTGTAATTTATTACAACCTACATGAAGAATACATTTTGTTCTTCCCACTTGAGTAGAAATTTAACCAAGATACGTCCACGTGTAGTTTAATATTCGGTCGTAAAACATGATTTAGCAGAACTTTAGCTTACACGAATACGTTATTTGACAACTATAACGAAAAATTATTTACTTTGCTCTCAAATACGTAACATGTTTTTTTTTTTTTTGCTTAAATAAGCTCGTTTATAAAAGCAGAATGCCAAACACGCTTGTACATTTACTATGTACTCTTGNTTCTCAACGCTAATGGTCTGGCAACTAAAAATTTTCGCAGCCAGGTAGCACTAATGTTGCACGTGTATCGGATTTTTCCGTTTTGAATGCAAAAAATTGTTACAAAAAAATTTTTCATACAATAAAAATGTTTACTTCGATCGTCGGGTTTGTAATTTATTACAACCTACATGAAGAATACATTTGTTCTTCCCACTTGAGTAGAAATTTAACCAAGATACGTCCACGTGTAGTTTAATATTCGGTCGTAAAACATGATTTAGCAGAACTTTAGCTTACACGAATACGTTATTTGACAACTATAACGAAAAACTATTTACTTTGCTCTCAAATACGTAACATTTTTTTTTTGCTTAAATAAGCTCGTTTATAAAAGCAGAATGCCAAACACGCTTGTACATTTACTATGTACTCTTGTAAACACCATTAGCAGTTATGCATAATATATACAACATTAAGTTAATACTTAATGTTTTGGCTGGGGCAAATATACATAACAATACGGGCCAAACACAAACATTTACACCATAGACTAAAGATGAGGTAGGTCGATCTCGCTGGCTGCGCACAATCAATCCCCGTGTCTCAACATTCAGCTGCTTTTCTGCTATCACGTCTAGCAAAAACGTCATGGATGGGGTTCGAGGGTTAGAACACGAATTTAGTAAACAAGTGCTTTGAGATGTGTGTATACTTCCTTACCAATTTGTAATGCAGTTTTATTAAATTCGAATTGATAAAATAATTTTATTCGTTTAATAGTGCTCGTCTTTTGAAAATTCAGACAAAAAACAAACGCGTTTATCACTGTTGACCATACGACTTTGAGAGTTGTGTTACTTTTGGGTAAGTCAATGTTGGGTATATGCGCAGTAGACGGATCAGCGGACTACCTCATCTCTAGTCTACGGTTTACACACAAACATAGTCTATTCACGGTTACTTCCAACTTTCTGGAGGCCTGCTGAAGTTCTACTTCCAGGATATTCCTCCGTCCATGCAAGAAAAGCTTAACCGGATCTAGTAAATTACACCAAAGGGACAACGCAGGGCGTTCGTGAGAACTCAGTGTAATTATATTTTGCACAAGAACTATTTCTTACTAGTCATTACCAACACACCTATTTTTTCACTGCTTTACTTCATATTAACTATAAATTAATTATAATTTATAGTTAAAATAAAAATAATATTTCAATTCAACCTAAAATGAGGTACGAGTACTTTATTGCTAACACAAGTGGAAAACGCTTGTTGTACACAAGATAACTGGTAAACAACCAAACACGTAATATGTAATGTGATTTTTCAAAGGTTTGATTTAAAAAATGTGAAGAAACTGTGAATAGACTATAAACAGAATTTCTGCATTCACCGCCAGCTTAAAAGCGATCTCTTTGGAACACCAGCGCACCATGCGGTGGAAATGCTCCCTATTGCCACACTCTTCCATAAGGAATCGCGTTTTGCTCCCAGCCTGTGTAGAATAAACCTTAACGCAATGCGAGGGGAAGCGAGGTTGACAGTTGGTCTTGGTGGATGTAAGAGCACTGACATAGCTTTATTTCTGGTTATAATTTTATTGAACGCTTATGCAGTAACGTTAAACATATATATCTTGATCACTTCTGCAGACATTTGTATGGAAACGCGGGAAGGATAAAGAAACGTTCTCTTCGAACGCCATATTAAAAATGCAATGCTTAAATTAATAGCCAACTAAATGTGTTTCGTTTTGTTTTATACACACCAGATATACGTAGAGTTTTTCAAGTAAGTACACCGCATCACTTAATTGTCGCATGATAACAAGTTATAAACTGTATGGTAATGTTAATATTTTACGAGTTGCAAAAATATACACAATAAGTTGAAACAAAAATTACTGTTGCTGTGTGTTTACCACTATCGAATTGGCTGCGATCCACCTGCACAATTTTAAGAATAGGAATTGTTGACAATAATGAGCATGAGTGCGTGCCAACCATGAGAAAATGAATGGCCTTCCTGCCTACACAGCCTGAAATAAAAAAGTACAAGCCAGTCACCCTGTTCAAAGTGTGTTTATAAACTTACATTTTTCTACATTTACTTTATTTTATTCGCGTGAGCTTGTGAGTAACGTTTGATCTTTTTTTACAGTATAATAATTTCTATTTTATAGGCTATTTAATTGGTTAGAATGTTTAAGTGACAAATTTCGTTTAAAATATATATAGGCTTCGTTATCTGTTGGCAACGCTGTTTGAATGAGAAATTGTGCTCGTTTAAAACGATGTTTTCTTATGATGTGTACACTCATTGCCTTAAAAACTGCCACATCTAGAAGGAGACGGTGAAATGAAATGAAACATGGCACGTGCGATGATAACGGTTATACAAATAAAATATCACATCAATATAAATGGGCCGTTTATTTTGAAAACGTTTTTTAGTTGAAGGGCGACTACTTTTACTGCATTTATTCACCACACCTAGCGTGGATACATGTGGCAATACGGTCAGGCATGGGGCCACGAAGACACCGAATGCGTATCAACTGGTGTGCTAAATTTGCGAATAATTTGTCAGACTGCATGTTCTATAAGTGACATGTCTGGAAACCAGGCTGGCTAAGTGTGGTTGAAAGAGTTTGGTGGCTCTTAACCCCGAGGTCTTGAGAGCCGAGTATACTTCGACTGCTGAACTCACTATTTCTGAGTCATTAAAAACCATAAGTGATACGAAATAACAGAAAAACTATGAGCAAGTTATTCATTGCAGCTCTTTCTCTGCCATCCCACTTGTACGGCAAACCATCTTGAAATAATTAAATTTCGTACCTACCACAAAAATATTGAAAATAATATAAAAAAAATGGCGACATTTTATTATCATGCTGTTATCTTGACCTTTAGGACATTTGATCTGTAAGCTGGTTAATGCAGCGTCCTGAAGAAGAAATTGTTTGAGAGACTATACTAAAATAGTTAAGTTAGGCACAGGAATAAAGTAAAATTGCATTTTATCTTTTGAATTTAATGATTGGATTGGTGACCGATATAATTTTAAATGTATACATTTCCTTGAATGTAATTTCGAAGTAGGTACGGTATAATCTGCAATATATTCATGGCTATAGGCAATGAAATACCTGTAAGTCTGCGTATCAGTAAAATTACTTCATGAGTTNAATCTGCAATATATTCATGGCTATAGGCAATGAAATACCTGTAAGTCTGCGTATCAGTAAAATTACTTCATGAGTTTATTTCCAACTCAGTGGTCTGTGAGTGATTATAGCAGAATTCTCTTTACGTTCATTGAGTATCCGGAATAACATGTGCGTTTTGGGGCATAATTTTCTCAATGGCACCAGANTTCCAACTCAGTGGTCTGTGAGTGATTATAGCAGAATTCTCTTTACGTTCATTGAGTATCCGGAATAACATGTGCGTTTTGGGGCATAATTTTCTCAATGGCACCAGAGCTTCGATTATCAGCGTATTTTACTTATAATCGCAAAAGAAAACCTCTTACAAAACTTAAATATATATATATATATGTATATTGATAACGAACTTATTTCCGATAACTCCACTTCCATCCCAAGCACGAATTTCAAATAAATTTCTAAATAGTTTTAATACAACATTTGTTGCAAACCTCACAGAAATGGACTGATATATCTGTTCCAAATTCATATGAGAGTAGCAACAGACATTCATTTGTTGGAAACTGAAGCTCACTGTGAGCTCACCAGCAGGACTAAAATCCACACCACTAATGTCGAAGTGGTGCCNATTTGTTGGAAACTGAAGCTCACTGTGAGCTCACCAGCAGGACTAAAATCCACACCACTAATGTCGAAGTGGTGCTGCGGTGGTGTAGTTGTTAGACTACTCGTTTCTCACCTAGGCGAACCGTGTTCGATTCCCGGCGGGGTCGTTCCCAGATTCTCGCATGTGGGAATCGTGCCGAACGATGCCGCTGGTCAGCGGTTTTCTCGGAAATCTCCCGTTTCTCCCGCCCTTTCATTCCGGCGCTGCTCCATACTCACCTCTCTTCACTCTTCACTCACTAATGTCGAAAGCTACACAACGTGCTCGGTCTCCTACTCAGTTTGTAACTTCACCAAATAAGTAATTACTCATTATTTAATGCCTGTATGATGTCACGGTAGCCAACTTGCAACCTTTGCAGAGAAAAAGTACCATAATCATTGTCATCTTACGAACTGTTAGCAGAATTAGTTTTTTTAGTACAATCACGTGTTATTGGTATTCAAGTCCTTAAAAATAGTCAAATTACTAAATTTTTCCCCTGTTTTGCACCATTTAACACATGTGTGCAGCGCATAAATGCTGTTAAGATCGATACACACATTACTGGCGTGTTTGTGTACATGTCTGTTTGCAGGGTTTGGGTTGCATTTCCCGGAGACTTCGAAAACCAATTTCCATCAGTAATGAAGTTGAACTGAAATGAAGAAAAATCTTAGTGACGCTATCTGTAATTCAGGACTGTATTACAATACCATATTTCCTTTCTCAACTGCTGTGTGATCTTAACCGTAACAAATATAACCTGAAAATAATTTTCCGTGTTTTTTTTTACTTTCCTATAAACTATACTAAACTGGTTAAATTTAATTTCGACTTTGGGATGTTTTAAGATAGCAATCGAAACACTTTATGATTTGAAATAACTGAAAATTATTAAAATATTTCGCAATCAAATAGTAACTGAACTAAACTTAATGACAGTATTTTCTTCTACTGAAATTTGGAGTTAAANAAAATATTTCGCAATCAAATAGTAACTGAACTAAACTTAATGACAGTATTTTCTTCTACTGAAATTTGGAGTTAAATGTCATTTCAGTTCAAGTTACGGCTGGCGTGTAATGGTGGCCACAACAATACCGAAGTTAAATTTTCAATTAATTACGGTAGTATTTTGTATGGCACTGCAAAACATCATATGCACGCAGCCATATAGACCGGCAGGTAAGTAGACCGGTAGGTAGGAAGGTGGTTTGAATGTAGGTAAATAGAGATAGAGAGAGAAGGGTGATGATGCAGGTACGCGATCTCATCAACAGGGCAACTGCTTTCTGGGACATGGAGAGGGACAAGTAATTTTCCGTTCTGTCTACATTTAAATATGGAATGGAAAATTACGCACATCTCAGGGCTATGGAGTTTCATGAGCGAATCAGAGTCCAGTTTGAAAGCTGCTAGTTCTCAGTTTATTTTCGTACAGATGGAATCAAAATCTATTGCAATCAGGACTTGAACACAAAAAACTAATAATACATTTTGGAGTTACAGTCAGGCTGAAATTAAATATCTCTGTGTGTATAGTATGTTTATATGGATATATACACACATATACACAAATATATATACATATTTCGTAAACTTTAAATTACAATACATGAACACATTTCAGCTCTGGCAGGACTTAAACTGGAATATACGCCTTTTCTTATTTGAAAACGGTACAAATGAACATCATTTAAAACTTCGATGAAATACAGAGTGTCCACAATGAAACTCCCTTATTTTGTTACGCTCTCAGTAGTGGAAGAATTGAAATGTGGGCAATTTGTTGATGCACATTAGTAGCACAGCACTTCAAGTTTTTAGGAAAAAATTCAATGGACTTAANGAAATGTGGGCAATTTGTTGATGCACATTAGTAGCACAGCACTTCAAGTTTTTAGGAAAAAATTCAATGGACTTAAACGTTAGCCCCTTTAATCTCACGCAGTCTGTACTCGATTTCCGTTCATGTCCTCTGCAACATGCCCGGAGTAACGGTGCGGATTGCTTCCACACTCCTGCCTGGAACGGAGGTCTTGAAGGGCTCGCGCTTTTGTGGCGTCAACTACACCAGAAACATGAAAGGTGGCTTNTCCTGCCTGGAACGGAGGTCTTGAAGGGCTCGCGCTTTTGTGGCGTCAACTACACCAGAAACATGAAAGGTGGCTTCGTCGGAAAACGTAACCTTATTCAGATAGTCGTTGTGACTGTCGATTTCCTCTAGCACCTCACAGGCAACACTGGTATCGCCGTGGTTTATCTTCGGGTGTCAGCTCCTGCAGAATTTGCTCCTTGTAGGTATATACACTGAAGAGCCAAAAAAACTGGCATAGGAGTGCGTTTGCAAATAACAGAGGTATGGAACCAATCACAGTAACGCGATGCGGTCGGGAGCTAGATTGGTTACTGCTGCTACAATTGCAGGTTATCAAGATTTAAGTGAGTTTGAACGTGGTGGTATAGTCGGCGCACGAGAGATGGGACATACCATCTCTGTGGTAGCGATAACATTTGGATGTTCGCGTACGACCATTTCACGAGTGTACCATGAATATCGGGAATCTGGTANTAACATTTGGATGTTCGCGTACGACCATTTCACGAGTGTACCATGAATATCGGGAATCTGGTAAAACATCACATCCTCGACATCGCTGCGGCCGGAAAAAGTTNGATGTTCGCGTACGACCATTTCACGAGTGTACCATGAATATCGGGAATCTGGTCAAACATCACATCCTCGACATCGCTGCGGCCGGAAAAAGATCGCGAAAGAACGGGACAAACGACGACTGACGAGAATCATTAAACGTGACAGACGTGCAACCCTTTCTCGAATTGGCGCAGATTGGATTTGCGGACTGCCCTGCAGGATTCATGGTGTGAATTGCCTCATGCATACCTTCAGACATTAGTCGAGCCCATACCACGCCGTCTTGCGGCACCTCTGTGTGCTCGGGGGGCCCTACACGATATTAGGCAGGTGTACCAGTTTTTTCTGGCTCTTCAGTGTAGATGCAACCGCTTTCGAAGGACCTTGTGGATAGTCGATCGTGGCATCTGCAGTTCCCGGTAAGCCCGGCAAATTGACTTCCTTGGGCTGCGGGAGAATGCTTGCCTGATGTTCTCAACGTGTTCGTCGGAGACACGTTTCCGGCTTGTCCCTGCGCTTTTCAAAAAACTATACTTGCGGTACCATTCCTTAATCCTCTTTGCATCAGGTGCTGCCGTCTGGAGAAAAAAGTAGAAACTCCCTTTAAACCACACAACTACCTGCGGTTTTTTGCTGAACCGTCGCCATCTTGCTATAAACTAACTACAGCGCTCCAGGTAAACGCTTCCTTTCCTATTCAAATTCACTTATTTCCAATATTTTGTTTCACGCTTGCCAGATACCGTGCAAATTGTGAAAATTAAATATTAATTTCTTTATACCACAGTTATGTACTAAGCTTGACTCTTTTCAATTATCTAGCATTCATTTATTGTTTGTTAAAACATTCATGTAAGTTGTTTTGCTTTCGAATCACTTGCTGGAAACTAGAATTCGGACAAAAACGAAAATACAGTGTTCTAAATGAACTAACTATAAATGTAGCGATTTATCTAAATCAGCTAATGGTGTCTAGATATTAGGTGTCCTACTCTAGTGTCAAACTTAGCTGGAGTAGCTTTATCGTTTCCCAATATATTTCATTACAACTTTAGTTTTCACGTGAAGTTATCTAACAAAATGGCGGAAAAAAGAGCTATGTTTTTCTTGCAAAAGATAGTTTCAGCGTAACAATTTTGGTCGAATCTGGTAAAACTGTATTGTAGATATCACGGACGAATCTAATATATCTACATTGCAGCCACGTTAGAAATAAGTGTATTATCAATAAAACTGNTTGTAGATATCACGGACGAATCTAATATATCTACATTGCAGCCACGTTAGAAATAAGTGTATTATCAATAAAACTGAATAAATACAAATGGTCTATATTTATATGCCAAATATGGCAAGAATCGGTTTTGTAGTAACCGATATATAACGTAAAAGTTTTATTTTTATTGTTGCACTATATTCCAAAATTGTGGACTAATATCATTATCTGTTTCTAAATTAAATGCCTACATCATGCACTGTCAACGTACCGAATTTGGTTTAAATCGGTTTCATGGTTCCCGAGATACAATGGAAAAGCTTACATTTCTTAATTTTCACTATCATCCTAAATGGCGGACTAATGGCATTATTGCTTTATAAATCCAATGCTTAGATCACGCGCCAAATTTGTACCAAATTTGGTTGAAATCGGTTAAATAGTTCCCGAGATATAACATAATACATAAATGTAAAAAATACCGCCATTTTGAAAATAAGTGCCCGGCGTGATTGTAAAATATTAAAGTTGATGCCATTACTAAATACTATATGTGGACGTAGTTTGGTGGAATTCTGTTGTCGGGTTTAAAAGTTAAAATTGGAGGGAGGGGGGTGTATGCATACATTCCAGACAAACATTCGGGTGATTGCATAAGCCTCTCTTTCCTTCGGCAAGTAGGCTAAACACTGGGATATGTAATTTAAAAGCTTATTAAAAAAATTTGTAATATAAAATATTTTTTTTATTTCGTAGGTTTGCATACCGCCACGTTTCTGTGTACTGTGGAAGAGCTAAAATACATTCCGGTTCGTCGGATCACTCCGTCTACTTGTTCCGTGCCCGTTTTCTCACGCGGTCCGCGCGTTGCAGAAGGGGACCGCTACGAGCGACCTGTCACACATTTCGAAAGCGTGGCCCCGAGGGGAAGAGGCGGTGCCAGCGTGGAAATACCTGGCGCCCATTGGCGCGCCCTGTGCCGGCTCTTTGTTCCGCAGTCAAGGCACAGCCCCGAGCCGCGTGGCCCCGACACACACGGTCGGGTCCCGTCCTGCGCTATATATAAAGCCTGCCTCGCCTCAACCCCTTATCCTGTACACGATAACCCTATAGCAAACAATAGTATCACAACCAAAAAAAAAAAAAAAAAAAAAAAAAAAANAAAATAAATCCACCTCTTCTATACTCAACATTAAAAACTGATACTTATTCAGATTCACCTTCAGCTAAATCAAATGGTGTACGATTAGTATCAGCTAAAAAAGAAGAAAATAAACATAAACAAAGAGGAAAAAAAAAATATATATCAACAATAATATTGAAAAAAATAAAAATCAATTAAAAATTACTATCAGTAATAACAATCAAAGATAATAAAATTAAAAACAAACTTACCTCATGAGAAAAAGTTTGAGCAATTCGAGATTACTTCCAACTTTTCTGGAGCCCTGCTCAAGTTATACTTCCAGTATACTCCTCCGCCTCATGCAAACTAAGCTTAACCGAGTCTAGGAAATGACACCAAAAGGAATAAGCACCTTATTCGTGCGCGCTCAATATAATAATATTTTTCATAAGAACTATTTCTTACTAGGCATTACAAACACACATATTTTCTCCATGTTTCTTCTCATATTAGTATATTATAATTTATCAACGAAATATAAGTAAAATTTAAATTTAAACAAAACTATGTTAGCACAAGTATAAAACTCTTGTGACACGACTTAATTAGGAAACAACCAATGGGGTGATTTTTCAAAAGTTAAATTCAAAAAGTGTGAAGAAACCGCGAATAAACTATACGATGGTAGTGACGGAGGCAGGAATATTTTCTTGGGAGTGGGGAGAGGGTTTGTTCAATGATAAAACAGCGCCCATTACCCATTCAGATGCAATGTACACGGTCGTGTACATTGCGCACATATAGGTAATTTTTGGTTTGTACTGCACACTGCGAAGCTCAATAACCTATGATACTACCTGTGGGTAAATGATTTTTCAAACCGTCTTACTGGTATAGGTCATAATTCGTTATATAACTGTAGCTGAACATATATACTACAGTTATTTTGCTGTGACAACGAAACTAGTGTAGTGTCGAAATAAGTACAGCGCACATCATAATTTGTTGTTTATAGCACATGAAACCGTAAATTAAAGTGGTTAAGAATTCGCAGCTAAAGAACAGTAAGTGTGGACAACTGTGTTTTTTATTTCAGCGCTTCGGCCTGCATTTACTGTTTAATTTTCCGGTTTTATTTTCTTAATTTCTCACTTTACGGATAGCTGAACTGTATTTCTTTATTTCTGTGTGCCTTTTATATATCGGTGGGTGGAAGGAAGTTGAAGCCGGAAAACCCCCTCCCATCCTGTATGCACCCCTGTAAGCTGGACCTACATTTCGTGGTGATTCTACAAATAACTGAGCTTGGTTTTTATTAATTAAGTGTTTGAATGTTGATTCCCGATGTCTGTAAATGTGCTCGTAGCCTCTTTCGCAGACGTGCGTCGCAACGCGAGTGTTGCGAAAATGCGCAAGAACAGGGAAACTCCGTAGAAAGTCATATTCATGGTAGTTCACTGAGGTAAAGTTTTTGTTGCGGAGAGCTCGTTTCAACCACTCTGACTTTTGTGGCGACAACTGACTCCTACTTTCGAAATTAAACTTGGATATGGCTCCTGCAAATACTGCAAATATTTGTACGTACAATTTTATTGGCACGCTTCCGCTAAGTTGGCAGTGATTTGCGAAAAGTATTTGTGTCTTACTGTCGTATTAAAAGTTTAAAAATAAAATAATAACTGCATACATTATACGTTATTTTATTTCTGATCCACAGCATACACAAAAGTGGAAGAGTCAGCAAACTAGGAGTTTCACAGTTTCACTTGATGCACGCATAAGTAAAGTGGTCGGGTCTAAGACAGTGATAGCGGAACGATTCGAAATGATGATGATCAAATATGCTCAATTAAACGTGAACTTCCAATAGTAGCTGACACAAAACATCAATAGCATAACTCTCTGTTAAATACCGTACTCAGATAAATAAGCTATCTCCGATGAAATTTAATAATGGATATAAGTTACAAAAATACGCTTGAGTGTACCAACGTCAACTTTTTAAACTACTGTTTGCATTACCGAAACGAAAACATATGTCTGTGACGTCGTCTGTGCACTGCTGTAAAATATGCAGCGAAATAACCGGAGATCATCAAAATGGCAATAATTTACCGCCTACCTTCCTATATACATATATGGAAGTAATTTTACGATGTATGTAATGGATTAGGTAACAANTAACTACTGTTTGCATTACCGAAACGAAAACATATGTCTGTGACGTCGTCTGTGCACTGCTGTAAAATATGCAGCGAAATAACCGGAGATCATCAAAATTGCAATAATTTACCGCCTACCTTCCTATATACATATATGGAAGTAATTTTACGATGTATGTAATGGATTAGGTAACAATATCATGTGTTATAAAATAATGTTTAAGCAGAATAAAATTNAATATCATGTGTTATAAAATAATGTTTAAGCAGAATAAAATTTTCCACCCGATTCATAGAAACCGGCCAAGGCATAATGTACATACATATTTGAAAACAAAATTATTGTAACAGTAACTTCCACATTGGCGAATGACCGAAGCTATTATTTAGTGTCTCCAGTGCGCATAATGGGTATATCAGTACGCTTTTTTATAACTAAATCGCGAAAATATTTACGCGGAGACTAGACTTTAATATCCTACGTCCACATTTGCAGTCTTCATTTGACTATTGGATGCTTGTCCTTTGTGTGAAGACAGCCTGTTACGCGAGTGAGACAATTAGAATTGAGTTTCTCCGATACTGACCGTCCGTGATTTGCGGGCAGACAGGTAAAACCCGCGACAATTCAAATTGTCCAATCACGACAGTGGTTCAGAAGTAACGTGCGCCAGAACACAACTTGTTCCTGAAATCTTTTCTCAAAAAACAGGAGCTATTGACATCACGTATCTTTGGAATCTCTTTATGCCGCGAGGAATGTTCCGCTGTGACATTCCCAAAGGTGTGCGGCGTTTCGGAACTGCTCGCGTTATGCAAAATGCCACGAGAATCGAACAACGTGTGCTGCCTCAACACGTAGGGAGATCCCAGAAACGGGCTGCTCTTCCTTGCGAGAAAGATAGAACCAAAACTGGCAGTGATCACATCGTTTTCTCCCAGATAGAGTCACTTTGGGAATATGCTTCCTTAAGACCCCTATGCAGAAATTCTTTGTTTTATTGTCATAATTTCAGTTTGAGAGTAATTACTAAAAATTTGTTACTATACAAAATTATTTGGTAGTTACTTGTAAAAGGCAGGGACATATTGACATTTAAATGTTTATATTACGCTATTTGCGACAAAATGTTAAGCTGATAGTTCGGATTTCATGTCTGTACTACAGAGTAACGCAAATTGCTAGCCTGATATAGTATAATTTTAATGAAAAGTGGACGAAATATTCTACATAACGTTTAGGCCCTGAGTACCACTATTTTCCAAATAAAGTGTGGCAAAGTTTTTTCATTTTAAACTGATCATTTTTGATACCCCTGCTTAAGATCTACTTGTATGCACGTTGTGTAGCTTTCCGCCTTATGTAAAATTAACACTATCATAGGTCTTACCATTTTATTCATACATACATTCATACATTCATACAAGTGAAACTGTGAAATTATTAGAAAAGTAAATATTTTACAAATCCTTTAATTTCTACACTTAGAAACATTTAAAAAATAGAAGGCGAAAGAGATAATTTAATTGATCAAAAATTTCAACCTAACCTTTTTAATTGGACTTTAAAACATTAAACTACTTCCCCTCGACCATTACTAACTTTACTGGGCGTATGTCACTCTGGACACCCGTTCAAATATATGCACGTAACAGCAACGTGAACAGTCTTTATGTTTAGTTCAAGGCACTTAGTTCAAGGCACTTAGTTCAAGGCGCATATGCTGAGACGCACTGGAAAAAATACTACTTCTACTTACAGCATACTTCAATACGTTTATACACAACTGGTCTATAGTTTTATTTATTTTACGCAGAGAAGTATATAAATAGAAACTACGTACATACATGGGCTGAGTCTCAATAAATTGCTTATATTGAGTCGCGTCCTAATACGTAGCTTGTTCGTGTGCGAGATTTAAGGAAATTACAATTTGTGTGCAACGTAATGCGTAGTTACTTAACTTATTTGACAAATACTGAAAAAAGATTAAAATTAAACTTATCACCTGAAGACAGGACTGTAAAGGTGCAATGAGAATTTATTGTGTTAAAATTGACATTTATTTTCAATTCGAAAAGCAATATTTTATTATGTCTATATGAGTATATTTATTTGGTTTTATTAAGATCTCTGGTATTAAGGCTCTTGGATGACCACGCATCTGTTTATGTGCTTCGCCAATATAAATTTACGCCTAACAACTGCATACAATTTCATGTTTAGTTTTCCATAATTTGTTCGCTAGGCATAGCGACCTTGGCTAAGGAATTATATTAAATAATCTGCATTTAACTTATGAAGTTAAGAGTGTACCATCTTTTCCCTTTAGACAAGAAGTTGGGGAAAAATGTCACTTTTCGAGTTAGTCATATATTTTACCTGAAAACATGAAATAAATTCTCACATTGGATGCGACTGTTTTAAAATTACCAGATATATGCTTTTGAATCGATGACAAGTTTGGGTAGGTATGAAAATATTTTAAGGTTCTACTATCAGAAATGTGGCTGTCTTGAGCTGCTCTTTAAAAAATACCACCCTACCCAGAACCACCTCATTGAATACTTTTACGAAGCATAAACTTAATAAGGAATTCCGTTTCTTTACTTGATTCTTGAAATAGTGTCATATTTGACAAACGACGGAGGTAGAAATTCGCACCTGCTCTTTTAGTTTCCTTGTCAAAATTTATTCTTTAAATTAATAAATTTGTTATTTTAACTGGATGTCTGACCAACACAACATAGTTCATTTGCTAAGCCATAAACATGAAAAATAAAATACAACTTTGCAATACTTAATTAAATTTACTCAGCGATTTTATCAGAAGGTATGTATACTTTTACTGTTTGAACAATGGCGTACAAGATTATCTTGAAATTTACTTTGTAGAATACTGTGTACAAAAAAAACCAGCCGATTATAATCATATTTAAACATTAAATTAATCACAATATTTTGATATATCAGAATAAGAGTGTGGCACAAACATTTGCTCCTAACTGGACCATGGATTTAGTTTTGTTCTCCTGTGAAGATGCCTACACCGAAAAGCAGGATTGCGCCTCCCATTAATCTTTCTTAATGTGGGAAATGTTTGTCGATTTAACACGTTGGCAGAAGTTCAAAACGTGGCTCTTGGAGGCTTAAAGTCGAAGTGAATCCTGTGTCACGTTCATTGCCTGTGAAACTCTTTAGTATCTACGTGGATTACAGAGAAGTATGGCAGAGCCTTGATCTGCAGCTCTCCAGCGATAAAGCGAATCGACCACAAAATACTCCATGCAACTAAAATGTAGAAAGCGTTACTCGACAACGTTTCAGTCTCCGTTTCGTAACTAATAGCCATTTTAAGAAACCAGTGAAATTAACTGAATACACTTTCTTCACACGGTATTTAAATTATAGTACAGTACGTTTATCTGAGGGTGTATATTATGAGAAATAATTACCTTAAAACGCGAAATTATAACATAGGAAGGAGTTCTCAGAAAAGGAAAAACTATATGAAAAGCAAAATTTGGAAAATGTTGTTGTGGTCTTGAATTGCATGAAGTAGCATAGTTAAAATAGGTTATNCTATATGAAAAGCAAAATTTGGAAAATGTTGTTGTGGTCTTGAATTGCATGAAGTAGCATAGTTAAAATAGGTTAGAATTAATTTCCATGGATATTCGCCATATCAGATCTCTGCAATAACGTTTGTTGACAATAATACATTTTTTATTTAATTACCGCATTGTTGGAGTCATTACAAAAACATATATAGACGCTAGCTCTGCCCGCGGCTCCGCCCGCGTGGACTACAGAATTGTTGTTTAGGTTTTATTTTAAATAAAGTTGAATTTTACTTAGTGTTAATCTTCTATACTCTATAAATATTATAAAACTCAACGTCTCGGTGAATTAAATAGTAAAAACACTTACTAGTACTTCTCTGTTATATATAGATATATTCTACCGCGGAGTTTTTTAGTTCTTTTTATTCTACACAATTCTTTACTACATGATATTGTTACATCTTTAACGGGTTAGACAGCGTATTGCAAGAGAACGCGCTGGCGCAAACTTTTTTCCGACTTGATTCACTATTATCGTTTGTACATTTTTGAGATATTTTCTCGCTATAAAAAGTAGCCAATATCACCTTTCAGCCCTCTAACTATTTCTGTGCAAGAAATTACGTCGTTCTGTTGCTCGGTTGCGACGTTGCATTGCTATTCCGTTTGTGTACTTTTTCATTTTCCAATAAGAATTTCCCCAAGGGAATGAGATATTTTCTCGGCATAAAAAGCAGCCTATGTCACTTCCCGGCCCTCCAACTATCTCTGTACAAAAAATCACGTCGATCCGTTGCTCCGTTGCGACGTGAAAGAAGGACAAACAAACAAACACTCTTTCGCATTTACAATATTAGTTAGGATTTCATTCATTTCCATATTTCCTAGAGAACTGAATTAGATTTTTTTTTTTCGTATTTCTTGCCATTCATCTGCTAAATATTAAAGGTATACGTGATGACCATGGAAGTGGATTAATATATTAATATTATTTGTGATGGGACAGGAACTGTTTTCAGCAAACATATGTAGTTCTGAACAATTTATGTAAGTCAATGAGTAATGGAGTTCACAATCCGTTGTTGTTTATGCCACTTAGCTGCAGCTTATTATTTCACACAGTTATAACCTCACTAAAAAAATAAACTGATTAATAGCTTTGGTTCAATATAAAGATTCATTTTAGCGCGCAAAGTATCAGAATGTAACTTTTTCGAATGATTTGGTGTTAGCTTCAGAAAATAATTAACTGCTCTTTCAACTACAAGATTCCTCTATTTATCATAGGTTATTTTATAGAGTAAATTAATAGTCGGCGAACCAAATTATGTTTGCGTTTAACGTCGCACGTTTAAGCGCATATAATCTTAATGTTATGGAACTCTCTGATTACAGAAAGTCCCGAATCACTTCACTTCTCTTAGCTCATAATTAGATGCACGTAAATTTCGCGAATTATTTTGGCACAAAGATAGACTTCCCGCTTATTTAAATTGCTCGGGCGATTACCGTTTATTCATTGTTTGCTGTCATGTCGAGAAGCTTCTTTTTCATTCGACTTGGTTGCACGTGATTTTTTTATTAATGACTTGCTAAAGAGCTGTTCAGGGCTTGCCCAAAAAACTGTGGTCAAGTCATGAAAGGAACACTAAAGTATACATCCTTGGAGTCTTGTCTGTCGCCGAAAAAAATTGGTAAAATTCACAGACCTTTACTCATAATATTTTCCCAAGGCTGTTCACGGTAAAGTGAGCACTTTTGAAACCAACCTTCGAACAAAATCGAAGCCCATAATCACACTATGCTACAGTACGCAGGCCCCCAGTTAAGATGACAGCAAATTCATCAAAATATTTCGAAGACTTAACGTTGTACTGAGAGTGGAATATGTAAATGTATAGCTACANATGACAGCAAATTCATCAAAATATTTCGAAGACTTAACGTTGTACTGAGAGTGGAATATGTAAATGTATAGCTACTGAAACTGGCGTTTCTTGTTTCATACATATTAAAGTATGAATTTCCATATTATTAACGAAATTACTTCCCTAAACATTTCAAGTTTCTTACACGGATGGCGAATAAATAAAGGGAGACGGTTCCTGGGAATGTTTATCTTGCATATAGCGGAAGGTTAACAAATCNACACGGATGGCGAATAAATAAAGGGAGACGGTTCCTGGGAATGTTTATCTTGCATATAGCGGAAGGTTAACAAATCAGAAGAAAAGACGACCCTAAGCAGAGCTTAAGAAAGTGCTCAAGTAACTGTGGTTGTTGATTGGGCTAAAGACGAGGTAGACCGATATCGCTGGCTGCGCACAACCAATCTCCGTGTCCCAAACATTGCACTGCTTTTCTGCTAATAAGACTTGCAAAAACGACGTGGATAGGATTTGAGGTTAGAGCACTGATTAGTAAACAAATACTTTGAGATCTATGTATACTTTCTCGAACCAATTTGTAATGCAGTTTAATTAAATTCTAATTGGCAAAAGTATTTTTATATAAAAAAGTCTTGTTTTCTAAAATTAAGATATAAATAGACACGCTCATCAATGTTGACCTTGTGTCTTTGACAGCTGCACTGGTTTGGGGTAGGTAAATGTTAGTTACACACACATAAGACGGATAAGCGGCGTACATCATCTTTAGTCTACGGGTTCGGCATTTTCTCCACATGTAGTTGAAGATGGCCACCGAGTACTCAGTTAAATGCATTCATCCACAATGAATTACATTATTTACTAACCACTTAATTCAAAAGATGTTACAAAATACGTTAAATAATTTGATATCCTAGATACAGTAAAACCTGTATCTTATAAATATAAATTATCATTTATTAGTCCATTAGTTATCATTAAAATACATTAATATAGGATTAAAATATAGGTGCAGAACTACATGGATGTAATACACTATCTTACAGAATTTTGATTTTACACTCTTAGTCTTGCGTTACCATGCTATACTGTATAGTATTAAGATGTTTTGTATTATTATTTAGGTTTTACTATGCATAATTTTTACAGGCGTCTACTAGATTATTATTGCATTTTTATGAACGAGTATCAAGAACACTATATTAAAATTATTTTCCATTGTTTTAATCGTTTTTAGTTAACATGTATTTGTAATTAAGAGAAAAACATATTTCAATGTCCAATTGATGATGTTTATGCTTGTCTACTAACAATTTAAACAAACTAGATAGTTACATTTGCTATTAAATATGTGACACCTTACCCGAAAAGGAATTTCGAAATGTTTTCCACACTTTAAGAATTAGTTTTCCGCAGCACTACATGCAGACAATTCTCTCGAAGTACTAAACGAGCGACCTTGTTAAATGTCGACAAATCATATCTTGAGTGTGACTCTGTATATTATTCTCTTGCGAATGAGATTATGCGTTTTTTTCTCGACTACACGTACTGTATGCGCCACAAGTTATTGCGGCTCCCCCCCCCCCCNAAACGCGCAACAGATGACGCAGAGACTAATGTTTTCAGCACAGCATCAGACCGCGGCAGGTCGCGCGGCACCGCACCGCCTCTCCCCTCCCCGGCCGCATCCCCGCTCCCTCCTAAGAGATCCAACCGCCAGAACCTTGTGACGCTAACAGAATATGGACTCTCCCATTGGAATCGTGCAAGCGAATAATGAGTGGAACGTATCGCGTATTTACATGTTCTTAGTCACAATACAAATATGAAGTATCTGGTTGTTACGTGATCATCACTCTCCGTCTCATTATAAGTCATGGAAAGCAATTTTTCGCACGATTAAGAAAAACATAAATAAAACCACAAAGCAATATTTTATGAAATATATNAGTCATGGAAAGCAATTTTTCGCACGATTAAGAAAAACATAAATAAAACCACAAAGCAATATTTTATGAAATATATTCCCTTCTTTTTTATTTTTTAAATCGTACCTAAACATAATTTGTAGTTAGAATCATATAGCACATTGTTGAGTTAGCCACACAAACCAATACATATAATTCCCAGTTGCATAATTTTTCTAGCTGTTGCGTTACGTTCTGCAGTACAAAATCAAACACTTCAAAAATTTAAAATAAATTAATTAAAATATGGCATGTGGCTTGCTACAAAAGCGTCACGAGTTCGATTAACTAAGGTTTTCAGGCGCTCCTACGCTATAGGCAACCGAGTCGACAGATGTGCAGCGCTGTGATGCCTATCTGCTTATTACGATAACACTTCCTTTAAGTAGCAACTTTTGAAAGTCGTGCTTATTTTGTGAATCCTTTCTTATAGACATCCATTTAGGCTGCAATGGGCTTGTGACAACCGTGCATTTATCAAATGTCACCTTGGAATTGCAAGAAACGTAAATATGCAACCATATACCAATTACTACTTTAATGAGTACAATACGAAAATAAGCAACTTTTATTGGCCACCAACTTTAATACTGACACATAGAACGAGACATTTAGACAGTAAACTCCTTTTCCTAGATCGGCTATAACATTGTTATTATCATTTAATACAGTTTTAACGTTGAAAATTTGTTAATTTTTGGTCTGGGTTGTTTTTGTAATGCTGCTTTCAGTCGGTTAACCGAGGACGCCAGTAATTTCGCGTATAAAAATACTTCTTTGAATAAAACAATTTCTAACAGTTACTGTTTGCAGGTATTGACTAATTAATGAATGAAACTGTAAAATCGGTACCTTCGAGGAGGATCATTTATTGCACACCTGTTTACAAGATAAACACATTAAACCGGGGCGCTATAATACATACATTTTAGGATAAGGAGCCAATATAAGATCTGCGAGAAGCTTTCTACAATTAATGAGGATTGGGGAAGTAAACCGGCATTCTCCTTTTGCATTTGAAAGTTGCAAGCTACCTTGGGTATAGAAATACGAATTCCGACTACAGAAATATATACTGTCTTTCAGACGATGCACAAGGCCACACCTACATTTTCCACATAAAAAAACAGATCACACGATGTCCATTTGTAACATACGTGTAATAATATTACGAAGAACCAAACAGTAACATAATTTATCAAAATTCGGCAGGTAAGAAATTTATTGTAACCCATATTTCGTAGGTATGCGCATTATTTTCTTAGGTTCTTTGTTATGTCCTTTTGTTTACATCTTAATGAATCACATGCATACATATTACGTTCTATATTATTTAATCACTTAAAAAAAACCGTTTAACACTACACATTAGAGATTGCTTAAGGAAATGTACATGTCCAATCGTTGACGCATTTGATCCATAATGCCGTTGTGCATACTTAGTGATATGGCTTTATTNAGGAAATGTACATGTCCAATCGTTGACGCATTTGATCCATAATGCCGTTGTGCATACTTAGTGATATGGCTTTATTCTCTTCGGTGCTTCCAGAAT
Organism: Clitarchus hookeri; assembly: GCA_002778355.1. Taxonomy (NCBI): domain Eukaryota; kingdom Metazoa; phylum Arthropoda; class Insecta; order Phasmatodea; family Phasmatidae; genus Clitarchus; species Clitarchus hookeri. Next base: position 34,313 of record NQII01004444.1, read on the forward strand.
ATGGCGTGCTGAAGTTTCTATATTATAAAAAATTTAATTGTCTTTAAAATGCAATTCTGCTATGGTTTTCACCCCCGTCAGCTACGAAAAAATAGTGCCATCGACGCACAGTATGGGTGGCCGTCAAATGGGTATGTATTGCGACACACGTGCGCACGGTCAAGGTTAGCCCGCAGTCCTGCGCTAGTTCCGGCAATGAGATAAAAAAAACAACAATGTCAAGGCAAAATAAAGATCCATAAAGCTGTGCTCACCATGTAAAGTTCCACTACACTACCTACAAAAATTAAACAATTTTGTATTATTTTAGGCGTTTAGGAATAGTATAATTTAATTTAATTCTCACCACAACGTTACTGCTCTGAATATAAGTCTAGTTCTACTTGTGGAAAATTCGATACACAATGAATGCAATACATTTCTTACTATTGAGCACAGCTTCGTAACTTTCCGTTCACTGAAACACGCATCTAGAAATAGTGTTGCATTTTATAGTTTTATTTTAGAGTACATAACTTAACCTTCCCAAGTGACGTATCCTCCATTGTGCTCAAAAGTAGGAAAACGGTATTGCAAAAAAAAAACGCAAGTTAAAGGTAATAAAACTGGAACTCATCATAGCTGGTTCAAAGTGTGAAAATGTCTCCAGTTTTGAATGAATTATATTCTTCCTCAAATTAACAGGCCAAAATATTCGTATAATATAAAATGTTAATATAGCATTAATATCGGTGATGCAGTCAATACAAAATTTCAAGTAAGAAATGAATATAAATTGTAAGTTTTCTGCTTCGAATTGTAGTTATGGATTTTATAAACAAATTAGCAACTGTATCCCGAAGAAATAACTCACATGTATTAAAACTGTAGCGACCCCAGCACACACACACGCACACACACGCGCCAGACTTTCAATGATTTTCCGGAGAAATATATATGTTATACGCAGTCGCCGAATTCACCAATTGCCCGAAATTCTTACCCACAAGGTGGCGTGGGTGGGTAGTGAGTGATAGACTTCCACAACGCGTTCTGTGAAATTATTTGGGGTTCTGAGCATTTGAAAATACCCACTACGCGTTGTGGCAATTGCACTTTGCTCAATAGCAGAAAAAATATCGCTTTCCGCTTTGTGGCCATTACAAATTACCCACAACGTGATGTGAGTATTCTGTTTGTACCCACAACACGATGTGCTGCGTGTAGTTTCCTAAACGAAGTGGATTTTTAAACCAATGTCGGCGAACATAACGCAACTTACCCTAACCTAACACAACCTAACCTTACGTGACCTAACGTAACCTAACCTAACGTGACGTGACGTAATCTAACCTAACGTAAACATAGATAAACGCGTAGGGTGTGCAACCAGAATACTCATATCACGTTGTAGGTAAATTGTAGTGGCCACAAAGCGAAAAATAATACTGTTTCGGCTATTGAGCAAAGTACAACTGCTACAACGCGTAGTGGGTGTTTTCAAATGCTCAGTGGGTGAAATAATTTCACAGAACGCGCTGTGGAAGTCTATCACGACGCGTAGTGGGTAAACATTTCGACCANGTTTTCAAATGCTCAGTGGGTGAAATAATTTCACAGAACGCGCTGTGGAAGTCTATTACGACGCGTAGTGGGTAAACATTTCGACCAATGGACAAATTCGACGATTGCGAGCAGCATATTTCTTCCTGACTAAGACTACATTGTGCTTCTGCTGTACACCGTCAAATAAATACAAATATGTGACTTAGATGTTTGAGTCAATTAAAGTCTAGGAAGTACGAAGAATTCTTCGTTTCCATTTTCAATGTTTCCGCCGTGTGACAGTGGCGAAGGCAAACAGGAAATGTGGTTGTACATAATTAAAAACGGATAGAAAATTTTTAAATTATTCGGTAAAATCGTTCGCTGAATGTCGGAAAATATTTATTACTCTGATAAAATTTTCTATTAAACACGTATTTATCTTCTACTAGCTTACCCGGCCACGCGTTGCTGTGGCATAAAATATTTTGGTTCTATTCATTTCTATGAAGTTAGTTGAAATAAGTATATATGTATATATATAAGTATATGTATATATATAAGTATATGTATATATGTAAAAAGAAACATTGAGAACAACTAACTGAAATATTCAGACAGCTGTCAATAGAGGCGCTTCCTGACGCGAAAGCATGGTAAAAATGACTTTTTTTCAGTTTTTAGTATCTTTGCAGGTAATACAGGTACACAATAAAGGTGTGCAAACACTCGTGGTAACGAAAGGGAGGTTTATAAAAAAAACAGAATGAGAATTGGTTGATTTTTTCGGGAGTTATACGCGTCCGAACAAACGGACACAACATTTATATATATATAGATTGTAACGTATTTTGTAGCATAACGTTTGTTTTTAAAATTTGTAACATATTTTAATGTTTTCTGTTANTAACGTTTGTTTTTAAAATTTGTAACATATTTTAATGTTTTCTGTTAACTTTTAAGGTAAGCCTAAAGTTATAAAGCTGCTAAGTATACGACGTACACTAGGAGAACTTTCGCATTTGCTTTACGTCAATAACTCAATAGACTTCTTTAAATTATAATGCTTAATACTAAACTGAAAACCACTGCAAAACTACTCAACTAATTAACGATTTTACGAAGCTATAAAAAATATAAACCACACGAAAGGTAACACAAAAAAGTTAAATTAAATTAAAACGTGTTTAAAAACACCATTAGCATTGAAATGTATAAGTTGTTTTGTTTGCTTGATTCTTGTATAGAAATCCTGCCATGCTATTCTGCATACAGCGTAGCACATGGACATAAATATGTTCACAATTGTTTTTTAGATTATAATAGAGGTTCATATGATATACATAGTTCTCATAAGAGTTTACACAATTTTCGCTAAGAAATACGCCATCATTTGATACAGTGAATAAAAAATATAAAATTTGGTAACACGGAAGATTAAGGTACTACAATATTTAGCATTTTCTAGCTAAAAGTCTCATTACCATAGCAAACAAAGCTCTTACGACTCATTTGTTTCCCTCAACTCATTATTCAGATTTCACAAAGAAATACACAGAGAGAAATCACATTACCTAAAGCGTCACGAAACCAAAAAAATTCGGTAATCAATGAAGCCACGATATTTTCATCCACGCAATCGAGCTGCTCAAAAGAGATAATACTCCAATGCTCCGCTGGAATTGAATTGTTCTGCAGTGCCTAGCTCGATGAAAGAACGAACGCTTTTAAATTATCATCGCACACAAACATAAACTGTAATTTACGAATAAGAGAAGGGTGGGAGGGAATGCGCGGGGGAAATAACGAGGAGAGATACCGAAATACTTTAAATGAATGAGCAATCCCCTTTCAGTCGCGCTAGAAATAGGGATTGAAATTTTGAACGGGCGCCGGGTATTCGGTTTGAAAGGGGTGCAAGAGGGGGAGGGGACGAAGCGCGTTTGGCCAGCCTGCATCGCTAGGGGTGGCGCGAGTCGCGAAAGGGGTTTGGGGGGGAGGGTGCTTTGTGGGGAATACTGCGGAAGGGGGTGCGGCGCAGGGGCAGTGTGGTGTTGCAGTGACGCGGTGTGCGATGTTGCCGGTTCTCGCACGACTCTCCCCTCCCCGTCCGCACCGCGCCACACCCCTCCCGCGCCGACGGCCCGTGACGGCAGGCACACCGCGCTCTGCAGATGTGCCGGGCGCCGGAAGTGGCGAGATGAGATCGATAGTGGCGCCGCGGCGCGCGCCGTCTACACAGGATACCCCGCGACGCTTCCGCCCCCTGTACGCGGGCCTCGAGAGCAATTCTCATCCAGACTTCACGGCCGTTGAGGAGAACGCGTCCGCTCACTCTGAATTTCAGTAATGAAAGATACCCACGCAATCAAACAAATTTTTACAGAGGACACACTTACGCTTTCAACCTTTCAGACCCACATCAATTTATTGTTTCAGGTGTTGCAAATGAGAAAATTATTTATGTGTGCTGTACGCAGCACGTGCTTCGTTATAAAACCCAATGAGATGTAGGCTTTGTGTTCAGCTATAGTATGAACCATTCGTAACCCAGGACAGCGGCACGGTTTACGAATCAAGTTACTCGCAGAGATCATCACTGGGCATCGAGTTTCGCAGGGTATAGCGCTGGCCAAGTAAATCCTTCGTGTGTGTTATGCACACAATTGTATACGTTGCATCTAAATGGCTTGACTCTAATACTTTAATTCAAGTAAATTGTACAGATAAGGGAAAGGAACTGCTTGGGCGAATAAAGTTTTTCATCACTCAAACAACAAACCACAAAAATTTCCATGTGCTTTTAGTTTATTGAACGAATTTTACACACGAACTTAAAATACAACTCTGGCAAAATAACAGCAACTAAACATTTTGTAGGAAAATTCCCGAACTGTCAGAGAACATGTGTAATAATTACGTTACCCTTCGGGTAAAATTAGCTATAATTACGGACTTATTGAGAGCCATTATTTTAATTCTTTACCATAAATAATGACAATAATTAAATTAGGAATAGTAAAGTTGTATCAGGCAAACTAACTTAATAGCAAAAAAATAAAAAGAGGAAAGAATAAATTTGAAATTTGAAAAAATTAGTATTTTTAATTAAATTTAGTAGAAAAATGTTTGCGTGTTTGCCAAATAAAATAATTTACATCGTTGATATTTCAGCTGTTTGCACTAACAGCGGGAAATAAATTCTAAACGTTATCTTAAATTTTATTTTAAGTACAGCTTCTAGGCGTTAAACCAGTAACAAAATAATCAAAACGACCACGACCTGTGCTAAGCTGCTAAAAAGTGCAGATATGTAAAATAAATTTTTAGACTTGTTTTGTCGTATAGTTCGTAAATTACTAGTTCTGTGCAACCATACGAGTTCCCGCAGTTCGGTATGTTTTAGTATGTTTTACGTTCCTTGACTGTGTCACTGTACACTCAAACATAAAACCTTGAAGGTACGATCGCATTGAAGTTAACATAGAGCTCCTTATGTTAACCTTACGTTAACTCTGTGTAAAATTTATTAATAAAATTGTGGAAGTTTTTACAATGGAATTAAGCAAGGCTCGTCTTAATTTGTAATCCATTGCTAACAAATATACTGTATCTGAGATGATAAAAAGGCTAGTGTTCATGTATGTTATGTTTATACTGTATTTACAAGTAAACCTACGCATGAGTAGTTGTTAAAATATTTAACATATTTGAATATCTGTGCCAATACTAACCACAAATCTCACCTAATATGACTCCTGTTTACGCCCTTATAATTTATGGAATTTCAGAGTTTTCAAACATGAATTTGTTTATAATTAAAATACACACAAACGAAATATAAACTTCAACGTCTGTTGTAACCGTAGCACATCACAATACACAGTCCAAGCGGAAGTTTGTAGAAATAAAATTTTACAGAAAAGGAAAGAAAAGAATTGCCTAGTAAAACTTAGTGGCTCACAATACGTTACCCTTACGTTATATTAAAGCTGGGTCAAACTCTGACATGGGAAATTTAACTTTAAGTCACCCTTAATGCAATGCGAATACACTGCTGTGCAATGTATATCCGAACATAATGACAATACAAAGTTAATTCAACCAGCTTCATGTCAGCTTGAATCGACCTTAACTGCAAAGCAGGTGCGTATACGTTTACCTACAAAGAAAATCTAATCTACAAGTCGTAAGGTACAAGAGGTGACTGCCACTTCAATAACCTAATTACATTTTCTGAAAATACCTCGCCGCCTATTAGGCGTTTGTGAGTTATACTTGGAAATGAATCAGTTAATTGTGCTAGTTCACAGTTCTAAAACATGTCCAAACAGTACTCTACTGATAAATGTGGTGTCAAGCGACGTCTGGTGAACTTCTGCAAGGTGGGCAGCGGCCTCCTGACATGTTATATGCAAGACGTCTCGGTAAAAGCGCGCTAAAACGAAACTGGGAATACTTGGCGCCGAACGTTTTGAGATTGGGGACGTGTGGTCCGCGAGGCCAGCTGAAGGAGATATGGACGTAACACGCGCACGGCCCATGTGTGTGTGTGGTTCACCTGTCGTCCGCAAGGTGGCTCTGTCATCCCTACATTGCCACAGCACGTGCGTGTGTCAACGACAGGCGCTACACCTATGGGATAATAGAACGGGCGCGGCAGAATCTCGCATGCCGTTGTAATGCTTGCGTTGAGGTTGGTGGCCCGTCACTTTGAACAACTCTTGTGAGGGACAAACTGATACGTTAACACCGGTCCGTCAATGGAGTTGTTAACAGTGTACACACGCAACGGCAATAATACAATCCGGACACCTGTATTTGTTAGACATGTCTCCTTTAGCTGGACCACATGTTCCCAATCTCAAAATATTTCGTGTTGCCACCCCTATTCCCAGTTTCATTTTTACGCGCTTTTATTGAAACACTCTGTAATGTACAACGCACCCCCAGTAAAGTACTATCGTAAGTAGAATACCACAGCTGTTAGATAAATGCATAAACGGTGTATTAAGTTAATAAATAATTGCATTGAAAGAACAAAAATTATTATTTAAATATGAAACGTAGGCCTATATAACGTATATAATATGAATTTACTGTTAAAGTGTTTTTTACACAGTGATAAAGTAAAAAAGCCAATAATTTCAGTAAGGACATTATTTTACTGGGGTGCGATAACGTGTTGATTTAAGAATGTTTTATTACATTTATAATAAAGGGTAATATATATATGTGTGACTGTAGAACTTAAGTTATTTTTTAACTATCTATGCATCCTCAAAAATTGGAAAAAATTCCTTTACTTTAGAATATAAAAAGGAAACTACTGAAGATAAAATTAAACGGATGTATAATTAAGATAATATTGTTAACTTGTGAATGTGTAACAGCAGATGGCATTCCCTGCTATTAATAAAGTCATGGTTGCTCTTATTGTATCGTATGTGATATCGTACCACTGAGTATTTATGAAATTTTCAAGACGGATCATTAATCACCATTTGCAAGTGTACAAAGTTAGCTAGTTAAATTAGAGCACAAAAATTTTGGTCATGACAAATGGGCGTTGGGAGAAGTGATTTCTTATTGATTTTCCACACCTATTCTAGGTGACTGCTGGAACAAGTCTTCGTTACGAATCTTCCGTCTTCATGAATTCATAGGTTTCGTAGTCCGACTTTCAATTGTGTAAGTTAGCCAAGTAAACAACCTTGTCACAATTTAGACAAAGGGCTAATTTTTACGATTACTTGCCACAACGTCGATGAAATAACCGTGCTGCGCTAACTTGCGTTTGCACTAATCCATTAATTTATTCGTTTGTTACCCAATTTCCTGTGAGATAACTGACTATACTTAATATCCAAAGATTAGTGTATATGAAAACAAAACGGGAAACTTCACTTCTCGTTGGAGTCTATTGAAACAATAGCTCAACTATTGTAACAACTTAATTTTTGAACTAATAGGACATGCATTTAGAGTTCGCGGTGTAAGTATCTGTTTCACCTCTGTATACTTACCTACTTTGTATTCATAAGGTTAGGTCAGGTAAGTATATTTGAAGTTAGGTTAGCTTAGGTTTGGTGAGAAAACCATCAGGGATTATTTTAAGGTTGCACAGAAGGTGGATGGTGATGATTCCAAAGCATCTATGATTAGGTCATAACATTGGTTACAGTCACCTTGTTTATACCAAGCCAGCCATAAGTACCTATCCTGGCCGTTGCGATGTTTAATCTTCTAATGCATTTGATGGTTGGTTTTATATACATATAAATATAACAATAGACTGGTGGATATTATGTATGTACTCTAATGAAGACACCAGGACTACGCCACGAGAAAGATAAACTTCCTGTGTGTAATAAAAATTTAAAATATCAAAGAATATTGTTTAACGAGTTTACCTGGTTAGTTTACTCAAAACACTTGCAAAGAGAACTATATCGCATTATTATCTGTTTGGGAGTGAAAATTATAATAATATTATTATATACTATTTCAAAATTATGTAATTTTATTCGTGGCTTCCTATTTCCATTACCTAGAAATTTTTTAGGAAAGATAATTTATAAACATTTTAAGATTGGCTGAGCAGTTAATGTATACTCATGCATTACATGACAAGTGCATAAACTAATAAATGACAGCATGTAAATATACAAATAAATAGGTAAACATGTGATGGAAAGATACACAACAAAACGAAAGTAGAGACTAGGAGAGCTTCAACATATGTTTAAATATGTGCGTGCAAACTGGTGTCAATTTAGGTGAGAGATGCGGTTAATATTGGCACAGAGATGCAAATATTTTAATAATAATTGCGCGATTCTCATTCAATTTTTCGCTTATCGTGAGTTGATTATCGTCGTGAAAACAATAAACTATGGAGGGGAGGGGGGTGGCTGAGCGGTTAGACTACTCGCCTTCAACCTAGCGCAACCGGCTTCAATCCCCGGTCGGGGTCACACTCAAAATTTTGCAAGTGGGAATCGTGCTGGACGATGCCGCTGGTCGGAGGGTTTTCTCGGGATGTTTCGTTTCCCCCGCCCTTGCGTTCCGGCGCTGCTCCATTCTCACCTCATTTCACTATCATCTGTTCTCAAGACCTCGATGTTAAGGTGGCCGCCTTGTTGAAGAAATTTTGCAAGTTTGACGCTTAAAAGCGTGGGAGCGCTAAGGGCGACCGAGATATGCGCATCAACTCTCTCGTCGCCTCTACGTGCAAAGTGCTGAACTGGCGTGCAGTCTTGCCGTCGATACCGCGTCTCTGTGAGCATTTCAGCTGAGACCCTATCACTTCATGACGTGATAATAAAAATAAAGGTTTTATGCACGTCCTTATTCCTTTTTAAATGTTTTGTAACGGAATGTTAATTCTTAAAAATGACCGTGAAATCACCCGTTAGAACCATTTTCGGTATCACAAAGGCATGCTTTGGAGAGAAACGGAGGAACTGGAAAACGTGTACAGATGCGCAACTTTTCATAAATGCTACTCATAAGCAGAACTCAATCAGACACGTCGGACGGTTTTTTTTTTAAATCAAATGTTTTCTGCTGGGGCTCTGCACGCCGTTCGGCGGCCTGCCCAGGCGGCCAACTTAAGAGCCGCCCAAATCCCTCAACTCCGCTCTCTTAACTCAATAAGCGGGATGGAAGTTGTCTTGGCACGAAGTGTTATTGGTCGCCTGCCTGTCAGGTTATCATCGACTCCGCTACGCCCGACTAGCGATGCTCACGTATTGGACTCCCGATAAGCGGAGAGCGTGAATCAGAATCGCGCCCTAGATTACGGGAACGACTTACATAATTTCGAACAATCGCGGGAAATGCCTGACGTGAGGAGGAGGTTGAGAGTCGGCTAGACCGAAGGGGAGGATGGCGGGGAAGTTGCGACCGCAGAAAGAGGCGTATTGTTGAGCGCGCGCCGCTCGCGGGCAGCCGAGCCCTGATCGGCTTAACTGGCCTGCAGCTCACCCCCGGCGACGGCCACTTGGCGCGCGGGTACAACAGCAGCGCGGAAATGCCAGCCGGCTCCTGAAAGGGCAACGTGTTAAGTGCGGAAGGCCGTAATTAGTGCTGAAGGTTACCCGCGCTGCGACCGCATCGTCCTTTCTCCTCCTCCTGCCCCTTAAATCCCTCAGAAACCACAGCGCGTATGATGCTTTGCTTCCCCCCTGCAGTCTGCGCGACCCAAAAATTATGGCTCCAGCCTGGGATTGAAGGTTTGACGCCGCAGCCTTAAGCTGGGTTTACAACAGAAAAAATTAAGCGTTAAATTATGCGTCATGATGTGCACAGAATAGATTAAAGTGTGATATTTTATGTATTGGTTTTCAACGGAACTTAGCAGGTCTTGTGTGTTGTTGGGATTTCCTCAAGCGCTGAAAGAAATAGCTATATTTTATACTTAAGTGAAAATTGTGAGGCGACGACCAATAAAAACAGACCAGTTGTATTGTTGACAGGAAACTGTTATTTACGGTAATGTAAGTATACAAATATTAAAAAGGCTTGTGCATGCACATGTTTAAGATTATATTTGCTCAAAAAAATACGCTTCTCTGCTAGAAGATGTAAACTTTGAGGTATGATCTGCTTGAATATGGTTGTGTTGTATGAGGCCAGGTTAAAACAAAAGTACACACGACAGAATTGTTGCCTGTTTAATTGATTGGAATTAAGAATTCAAACATTGTACTGGAAACTGCAAATACAAAAGATGTGTTTTCGTATGCCATATCGCTGCATATTGCATAATTCTTAACGCATAATTGTTTTTATTGTAAACCCAGCTTTACCCGGGTCGCCAAAGGGTATGGTTGGCTCAGCAACACTCCCAGTAGTTACTTATTTGTGGCTAATGTCTGTCCTTCCGCCAAACAAAACAATTACCGTCGTCATCCGCCATTACTCTCGTGTATGCAAAATTGACCAGAATAACGAAGGAACTTAAATCTCGGCGTCGTCCAGCTGAACTCGGTTGGGTTCGACTGCAAGCACTCTTGTTGCATACGGAAGCGCCAATTAGTCGAGATGGAGAGTTGGAGTGTTGGAAAACGTGCGAGAATGCCACAGAGGCGTGTTACATAAACTACGACAGTTATGTGACTACACAGCGCTTGTTTCGACAGCACTCCAATGTTCGCCGCAATGCACCACTAGCTTCTGTGCATTCTATCAAAAAGTAGGCGATGGGTGTCGGAGAGACAATTCTGCCCTAAAGAAGAAGCCTACAAGGAAAGCAATGTGTGAGCGAACGTCGGTTCCGTACGGGCGGCATTTAAACGAAGTCTTCAACGTTTTTGTCGACGTCATTTTGTTTCTTTTGGAATATCATGATCTAGCGACAGTCAAATGTTGCGCCAATAACTAAACTTCTAACCGTACAAAATCCAAACGATCCAGAAACTACAGGAAGGAGACATAAGTTGTTTGCCCTTTTTTCGGAGCTATAGCTGATGAATTATGAGGTCATCAACAGAAACACAATAATGAGCCTTGAATCACATTTATACCTATCGATATGAGTATACTGAATAATTTTTGGTACTGGGCTGAGAATACCCCAACAGTTACACCGGGAACAGTTACGTAGCGCCAATACCTCTGCACTGTCTGCCATGTCGTCGTTTGTGGATGACCGAACACCCAGAGATCGACAGAGAAACGTGGTTCCAGTAGGACAGAGCAACCAGACGTTAGTTTCCGTATCACCTCATTTCCATGCTCTGGGATATTTCACGGCTGGCAACGTCACCCGATCTGTCAGCCTGCTTCTTCTCCTTGTGGCGGGTACTCGAACAACAAAGTTTTCACCGCACTACGTCGTAGAACTCAAAACACGAGTTCTTCACGAACTGTCTCATGTCACCAAGTAAATTTTGCGTCGCGTGGTGAGCTCGCTACTGTCGCGGCGCGAAGGACGTGTGCGTCTAGGTCAAGGCCATCTTACGAGTTTGACATTCTCAACATGATAAGTTTACACATTTATAACATTGTTGATGTAAACTGTATACCAAATACTCTGTTTCATTTGCACAGAACACTGCCAAATAAATATACCAATAATACCTATCATGGGTTTGAAATCGCCCATTATCCTGATCCGCTCCGTATAATTAAAAATAAGCTAAATTACACGTCACTAGTTAAAAGATTACATTTTACCATACGACGTTAAGACGTGGAACTAAATCTTCTAATTTGACTCCAACATCACTGTAAGTTCAGCATTAAGTGTTTACGCGAAAAATAAAATATTACAAAATAAAGGGCTGACAATTTCCAAACATTGATATTAATGATAAAAAATTAACCGTGGTGGTAATTAAATTGAACAATTTATTGACACAGTAATTAATTTTAATTCCAAGTAAATTATAATTTTTATAAATTACTAGCTGACCCGGCAAACGTTGTTTTGCCATAAAAAGTATTTCTAGTGATTATAGTATTAGAAAAAAATAACTATAACTTATTGTAAGTGTGTGAGGATGTGGTATATAAGTGGAAGAGGCATGGAGCTCTATGGACGATGACGGAATATAAAATTAACAAAACACCAAACATTTATAATTTTAATTCATAAAAATTTATTGAAAAATATATATATACTAGCTGACCCGGCAAACGTTGTTTTGCCATAAAAAGTATTTCTAGTGATTATAGTATTAGAAAAAAATAACTATAACTTATTGTAAGTGTGTGAGGATGTGGTATATAAGTGGAAGAGGCATGGAGCTCTATGGACGATGACGGAATATAAAATTAACAAAACACCAAACATTTATAATTTTAATTCATAAAAATTAATTGAAAAATATATAATTATTTACGCAGCAAAAAAACAATATCAATTCCTTAACGCTGTAGAGTGTACAATTTTGTTCAAACAATAAAAAAAAATTGTTTGGGGGTGGCCACCCTTATTACTTAGTGGAGACCGGCTACTCCGTGCTGTGTCACTGGGAGACACCTGGTGGGAATAAATTGTAACCTAGATCGATAAATGATCGATGATAATTGATCAGTTATCGACCTAGGGTAAAATTTATTAAATTACTAATATCGCTATAAAAAAAATAAGGGTTGGTGGTAGAAGGGTGAAAATTTAGGAGGGTATGTATTTTTTGATGCCACATCATAAAAAAGTAAAAAAATAAAAATTTTGTTCAAACAATAAAAAAAAAATTGTTTGGGGGTGGCCACCCTTATTACTTAGGGGTGTAAAAAATAGATATAAATCGATTCTCAGACCTACCGAGTACACGTAAAAAATTTCATAAAAATCGGTCCAGCCGTTTCGGAGGAGTTCAGTGACTAACACTGTGACGGGAGAATTTTATATATTAGATATATATAATCTCATACTTCAGAAAGGAAAGCGATGTGACTGACCATGCTGCTAGATCTAGTTGAGTCACTTGTTTGATTGATTTGACACATTACAATAAGCGAATTGTGTTCTATGTAAATCTTCCTTTGTATGTTATATTATAAAGAATGAGGAGCATGAAACCAAGCTAAATTGCGTTTTTTTATTGTCCGTTGCGGGAAGCGATGAGCNTCGGTCCAGCCGTTTCGGAGGAGTTCAGTGACTAACACTGTGACGGGAGAATTTTATATATTAGATATATATAATGTCATACTTCAGGAAGGAAAGCGATGTGACTGCCCATGCTGCTAGATCTAGTTGAGTCACTTGTTTGATTGATTTGACACATTACAATAAGCGAATTGTGTTCCATCTAAATCTTCCTTTGTATGGTATATTATAAAGAATGAGGAGCATGAAACCAAGCTAAGTTGCGTTTTTTTATTGTCCGTTGCGGGAAGCGATGAGCAGTTGTGGTCCACGGTCTTGTTTATTCTTTTACGACATGTTTTCAGTATTTATTTCCTTCGACTTTTCCAAATAAGAAAAATTGTAACTAAAGCTTATTAAGCTATGTTTATTGAAACCAATACTAATACTTTACTGTAATGACATAATTATTTACCCAAAGTTTTAACTTGGTAATGTGACACTGGATGTTTTTAGCGAAGTACCCTTGTTTATGGTCAAACTCTATTAGTGTAGTATTTTAAATATTTATATACGTGTCATTAACGGCATTATAATGTCAAAAATTAAAAAATTTCGTTCTTTTTATTTTAACTTAATTTTTTTTAACAATGAATTATCGCCTTAATAATAATTATATATATATATACACATATATATATATATAATTATCGCCTTAATAATAATTATATATATATACACACACACACACACACACACACACACATATATATATATATATATATATATATATATATTTGCGGCTGCTTTGGGCAACACCCGATTGGGGAACGTAGCCCGGAGTTTGTGTACCAAACATTCAATTACAATGCGAGGAATTAATCAAACTCACCTGGGGGATGTTAACATGAGTACTCACAGACTTCTACGGGTCTTCAACGGGAGGTATGTTGAGGTTGGCTAGTAGCCATTAGAAAAATAATCCAATACGCAGGAGCAAACTAAAAAATGAAAGACGATAAATGCTTATAAGAAATAAGATCTATTTTAAATGTAGAAAAGTAACAATTTAATCATTTACAAACTGCCTTGAATAAGGAACACAGAATTAGACTTCATGTCGCACAAAATTAGTTTTAGCAGCAGCATATTTTTTTTTAGATTTCTCTAACAACATTTCCAAACCAATTNTTCATGTCGCACAAAATTAGTTTTAGCAGCAGCATATTTTTTTTTAGATTTCTCTAACAACATTTCCAAACCAATTCACACACACGTTAGTTCGGGGAGTGAACGACAAAGAGGGCGCCGCTAACATGCTAACGGAATACGAGTGAGTCGACTAACGAGCAAAATTATACTGCAGATACCGAGGCAATACGTCTATNCTAACATGCTAACGGAATACGAGTGAGTCGACTAACGAGCAAAATTATACTGCAGATACCGAGGCAATACGTCTATACTTCAATTAACGAATGAAAACCAGAACTAGGATGCTAACTAATTACTGTTATTCTCTTTCATCGGGGCCAGGTGGTGTACGCCACACGATTCTACCAGCCCATCGCCCAGAGGGCCCTTTGGCGGCTCGTTGGATACGTTCGTCTACATATTCAATGATCTAGCAAACGAAATACAGGACGCCGAGAAAATGAGGCTAAGCGGGTGCAAAAGCGGGACGCCGACGGGCGCATGGCCCATATTCAGTGACCCTGCCTCTAGCAGACGCTAGATGTTTTCCACAGGCTATAATAACTATGGTGCAGGCCACTGGTATGAATGTTCTACCTAAACCTCGGAGACCAGAGTTCCACATGCACGACCGCTGCCCACCGCGTTCCGATGGCTCAACTTACGAAGGTTACCTACTAGCGGGCCACGACCCCGTTCCTTCAGGCGGCTCACACGAAAACCAATATTTACCGTAAAATAAATTATAAACATGTCACAATATCAAANCCCCGTTCCTTCAGGCGGCTCACACGAAAACCAATATTTACCGTAAAATAAATTATAAACATGTCACAATATCAACAGTTTGTCTAGTCTCCAAGTACCGTAGGTACAAAAAAAATAACAGTATAGCTGCGAACATATGTGAAAATTAAAACTCCTTATATATTCATATTAGCTGCATTGCTAACTTATTTTTAAACACATTTGAGAGCTTATTGGCACAGTGTGACTGCGTCTATCAATTAATGTGTAGAATCTGTTTTGACAACACTGAGTAAACATAAGTAAACTTTAATATTGTTTGCTTTTCAAGTATGCATGCAGCTTTGTTAACAAAATAATAATGTTAAAATAAATAAGTTTTAGCCTAACTTAGAAAACACTTACATGCCGAAATGTGTTCTAACGATAAAGTAATTACGAAATAATGTTTGACATCATTAAGACCGTCAAAAATGACGTTACAAAAATGTCCAAAGCAGCATATGTCCGGAAATGTATAGACACACTGTAAAATGTACAGCAATATAGTGATTAGAGTAGTGGTACATGTACAGAACTAAGTGCAGATATCAATGTTACAAGACATTATGTGCATGCCGTGGTCCCCCCGTGCCATCAAAGGACCCCGTTTCATTCAAACGCCGAAACACAGCTGCAAAAGTAGTATGTGTCGGATTATGTCTGTGAGGGTGCCCCTTTTGGTACATCAGTGCGAGCTCTCGACCATTAACGTTCACCTGGCAGTAGGTGAAGACCATCTCGGCTTGATCCTGGTATGATTAACGGTCCATTTTACCGGCACCACACAAACACAGGTGTATTCCGTGGGGCGACCAGTGGTGTCGCCCTCCATACTGACGATTCTACTGTTCCCAGTTTGTTTCTCATTTATCGTACCTTCCTTGTTTGTTCTGCTTCTGAACCCATGTCCAGTTGCTGTAATTATAATGTTTACGTACATTTCCGGACATATGTCGGTAGCGAATTTTTTTAATGTTCGTTTCCTTTCCAGGAGGAATTATCTCCTGAAGTTTGTCCCCATTGTTCCGCCTTATGCTGCATAAAGCCGTGAGCATTCATTAGAAATGTTTTATAGCTACAGCGATCGAAATGGACGTACGACGAGACCTGAGTGAGGCGGAAAAGTGCGTGATATCGGTGCCCACCGTTTCGGTCATTCCATAAAGTGATATTTCTGACAAGTTCCATACACGAAGTTCAACAGCGAGTAATGTAGTGGTGAAGTGGAAACGTCACAATAGTTATAAATAACAACCTCGATGCAGGATGCCAATAAAACTGACAGATTGGGGACTGTCGATGCCTTCGACACTTCGCTAGAAACTATGGCCACAGACTTTCGATTGGATTTCTAGTTGGATTTCATGGACGAACTGCAACACATTAACCAATGATCACTACATTGAGCGCTCGCCTTTTGGCTCTAGAACAATGGAAGGACATCACGTGGAGTGACGAATCACGTTACATTCCGATGGAATTTTATTGAACCGCCAGCAGAGCTGTACTTACCAGTTTGTATTGTCGCCACTCTGAAATTTGACGGAGGAGGCATTGTGGTGTGGGGACTGTTTTTCGTGGTTTGGTCTTGGTCCGCTGGTTTTAGTTCCTCGAACCATGAATGTCGCAGCCTATCAGGCAGTATTGGACAGTTGTGTGCTACTCATCCCGTGGCAACAATTTTGAGCTGGCCCTTTTCTTTTTCAGCATTACAATGCGCTCGTTTATAAACCGAGGGCCATAATCGAGTGGTTTGACGACATGGGAGTGACTGGAATAGAATGGTGGGCCCAAAACCCTGATCTAAACCTGACTGAGTATCTTTGGAAAGAGTTACATTGGCGGTTGACAGACAGACCATACGGTCCCAAAACGGCTACGGAAGTGTTCGCCATGTTGCAGGATCGATAAAAGAAAATACGTGCAGACTTTTACCGAAACCTATTGGAAAGTCTTCCCAGTAACGTAGAGGCTGTGATAGCGGCGAGTGGCGGACCTATGTAATACTGACATAATGGCAGCTCCAGTTAAGCAATTTACAATGGGTGTTCGGTCATCATTAATGGCAATATAGTGTATACATATTGTGCTCACGTGACACTGTACTTACAAATGTTAAGTTAGGCCGTAAAATAAGTGACGATGTAGAGGTTGGGACACTGGCAACCTAGTTCCAAACTGTATCTTCCCTGGGTTTTTCTTTTCGTCTCTGGCCCAACATCCTGAAACACAAGTTTCCTCGAATCTGCTCGAATTCAAGACAACCACAGACTATTAACTACAAACCATAGTAAAAAATCAAGAACTTAATCCCAACAATAATATTACTGCTGATGCACTGGTTGAGTTTAGAGCACTCACTGGTGTTAAACCTTAGCACATCAGCCTTATCCATAATTATCGGAGAAATAACTTGACGGAAATATTATTGTGTTTTGTTTCCTCTTATTTCATTATTAAACATATTTTTGTCGTAGAATTTTAAAGGAGATGGTCTAGTGAGTAAAACCGGAAAATTACGTCTGCCTTTCCCCGTTTTAAACATTTTATTACTCTGCAGCATTAGCGATGATTGATCATGTAACATATAAAATCATTGTGGTTTTTCTGGCAGGCGCTGTTGTATTTTTTACATTATGTAATAGGCTACATTTTGACTTTTATATTAGTTATACGTAAATTACTGAATATACGGCATAACGGTAACCAAATTCCGTACATTTATAACTGTCACGCCTTTAATAAAAATCTGATATTCAAATTTTGTGATGGTTTGGGAGCTGGCGAAAAGTAATTGACTTCAAGATTGAAAGGAGAATTAAAACAGTAAATTATATAATAACAGCTTCTTAACCGAGAAGGAATGCCGTAAATCTATTCTGAATGTTCCACTTTTTTTTCCCCCTTTCGGTTGGTTTCTTAAGCTTTTCGAGCACTTTGCATCCGTTGTTATCTTTTAATTTCACAAGTCTTCTTTCCATTTCTTCACTCCCTGCTGTTCTCCCAACGAGAAGTTGCGCCCTTATCCCCCTTTCTCCACCTCAAGATTCTCGAAAACCTCTTTGCTTTTCATCCCTCTTTGAAAAGGGATTAAAGTCGAGAACTTCCCCAAGCCACTTAAGGGTCCCCGACTACAAGGTGCGAATGCGCCTTTATTTTTATTTAAATGTTTTTTCAATGTACTGTAAATTTTAAATGGTGCTAACCCCTAGCGGGGGAAGGCGTTAGGTCACGGTCGTTTTTCCTTGGTATTTCGCCCACGTACGGAATATCTCAAATATTGCACTCACGTTTCGGTCCAATCTAAATTTTAATCTTCGCGCGACTACAGTCCCTCCCCTTTTCCTCCTCCCCCCTCTCTTATACTTCCTAAACCCTCAGACATCCCCCCTACCCCGTTTAGTACCCAGCCCGATTGAAACCGAATTGCGTTTTGATTCCCTGTGAATTTTCACCATGTTATTGTGTTACCGCAGGGGTTCGAAAGCTGCGCAATGTCCCCTCTAGGGACTTTTACCGGGCTGATTGCGTTCAAGATTAGCCTTTACCTTCAAGGTCGTTTGCGCAATCACAGTTCCTCTATGACTATTTCAGTATTAGCGCGACTCGGCGATAAAGACCGTGGTGCAAAATGTACTCTGCGTACAAAAATAAATGAGCCGAAAATCATCCATGATAAAACAGTGACTTTTGCTCTTCGCTATGCTTCAGTATTCTTCTGTTTACTTGCTTTCAGTCGTAAAAAAACTCATCTGAGCTATGTTTTAAGAATAGTCAAGGATAGATAGTTCAGAAGCAGATGGAACGATATTTTCACTAAATACAGTAAATAATTTAAAAAAGGTGGTATGAATGTAGCTTAACAAATCATATCCAAATTGAAAGAACCGTCCCTTTACGAGCTATGCAATTTCTAACATGAAGTCAAAAAATGTGAAACCACAAGTGACAAATCTTCAGGCGACTGTCCTGTTANGAGCTATGCAATTTCTAACATGAAGTCAAAAAATGTGAAACCACAAGTGACAAATCTTCAGGCGACTGTCCTGTTATTCCTTATTTTCGTATGCTTGGAAATACTAGCGCAATCTGCGATAGAATGGAAGAAAGTTGTCCTTAACCAAGAATGTACACATTTACACTTATTAATTCGAAACGATCTGTGCTAGTTTATAGCAGCTGTTTCCGTCTCACTGTTATCAAAGTGGGCCAATGAACAGTGGGTAGAAATCAGAGTATTATTTCCTATAGTTAGGGCCAGTGACTTTTCGCGTAAAAATCGGAGCACACAGTGAACTTCAATACTATATACACATCTCAGCTGTTGTTATACCTCCATTGGCTGCTGGTGCCGTGTCCGTCTTTGACCAAGCCACTCAGAACTATGTAACTCCGACACTGAACCTTCGTGATTCGTGCGCAAACGGTTAATACTGGCCAGAACATTTTTTTAGCCAATCAAAGAAGCTGGACGACCCTTCAGTGCTTTGGACTGTATCTTGTCTCGAAATATTTTCGCGAAATATCACTGCCCCTACCTATACTGCATGCATACAAAAGCGTATAAGTAGACTTGATATATTTTAATTATATAGGTGCAAAATATCTTAGATATATGTAGTGTCTTTGCTGACTTTTTTTAAGTTACTTGGAAAGAGAGAGAGTTCTTTGCAGTGATGTAGGTATGCTGTTTATTGGGTTTTGTTGTAATTTTTGTCAACGCGCGCGCGCATTTGTACACCAAACTTGGAGGTTGCGCATAACTGGCGGAGCCACATTTNTTGTAATTTTTGTCAACGCGCGCGCGCATTTGTACACCAAACTTGGAGGTTGCGCATAACTGGCGGAGCCACATTTAGCACAGCTCACTGCCAGAAATAACAAGACTTGTGACTCAGAATTGTAAGGTGTAACCTGGCGTGAGTTTGTCAGTTGTGGGATGTTGGATGCAATGCCATATAGATGTACGGCCCGAGTCGCGTCGATGGTTATTTGCAGCTGAAGATAGGACGTATTGGCTAAACTATCTTTATAATAATAATGCTGGAGGATTAATCTACGACGAATATTGTGGGGAACAGCAACTTTTGGTTGGAGACATCTTGAATTTCAGGCGATTGGCATTGTAACAAATGTGTGAATATTTCCTGTAAATTGTCTGAATATGACATACAAGTTAAAAAATATATACAGTAGAATCCCGATAATTCGTATTGTTAAGGGACTGAATTTTAAATATGAATTATCGGGATATTCACATTAACGGGATTACCAATAATCGGGAGCAAAAAAAAAAACATAATAACGAGACTAATGCAAATTTGCATTAATATGTAATGATAAACGCATAGCTACATATAATGTATACATATGTATATACAAACCAATAATTACATCAATTAAAAACACATTAAATATTTATGTTAAAAAAATCTGTAATTTTCTTTTGGTGCAAGCCTTGCAGATCGGTATTGTCGATGGCTTTGTCAAGCATGTTCAAAGCAGAAAATACTTCATCGCCAACGTCTGGTTTCGCTAAGAAATGGCGCACGTTATTGATGTATTGTTTAGCCCCTTTAGGTGTAATTGTCAGCACATCATCTTCGTCAACACCTTCACCATCAATGTCCTGAGATGGAGCCAAAATTTTGTCATCAGTTAGAATCCCCGCTACCGCTAGGCCATCGTCAAAATGGACAAAATCTTCAAACTTTTTAGAATTTTCTTTATTTTGAGGAAGACAATTCCATTTTACAGGGCATTCTAAGTCTTGTTCAGTAACTGCTGATGAAAGTTCCACCTTCGTGAATCCACAAGCACGAAAGCAGTACATTTTTTTATTGTGCTTTCGCTAACACTTTACCGCGCCTTGTGNACCTTCGTGAATCCACAAGCACGAAAGCAGTACATTTTTTTATTGTGCTTTCGCTAACACTTTACCGCGCCTTGTGAGCAATGTCATGGCTGAAAATAACGTGATTTTATGATCCTTCCCATCTTCGATGCTGTCAAGGAGTTGCATCACTACTTCCTTGCGGTAAAAGGTTTTGAACGTTTTAATTATGCCCTGGTCTAGAAGCTGCAGTTTAGAAGTAGTGTTGGCAGGCAAAAACACAACATTAACATGACTGAGCGGTGGGGCATTGTTGTGGGCCGTACAATTATCCATGAAAAGTAGAATTTTTCGCTGCCTTTTCTTCATATCAGCATTCACTGATCGTATCCATTCCTTGAATAATTCGCCCGTCATACACGCTTTTTTGTTTGCACGATAGGTCATCGGAAAAGTTTTTATATTTTTAAAACATCTTGGTTTGGCTGATTTGCCTATCATTAGCTGTCTTAATTTCTCAGATCCATCCGTGTTGGCGGCCAACAATATGGTTACACGTTCTTTAATATTTTTTCCGCCATTAAACTTTTTTACCTTAAAACACATTGATCGGTCGGGGAGACACTTATGTTATAAAATAACCACGTCTCATCGGCATTAAAAATGTTTTTGGGCTCATAAGAATCGATTATTTCTCCCAATTCGGATTTCCACTCAGAACAAACGTCGGCCGATACACTCGCACTTTCCCCACTAAGCTTCTTAAATTTTATACTGTGCCTTTATTTAAACCTATTAAACCAACCATCACTCGCACGAAAGACTTTAATTGCCATTTTTTCTGCGAAAACGTTTGCTTTTTCTCTTAAAATGTTTCCTCCAACTGGTACATTAGAATTCCGTGCTTGCGCAGACCACTTTTTAAAATTCTCTTCTAGTTGTGGATACTCACCAGTCTTAAAGCGCTTTACTTTGATGTCCGATGTCTGGGAGACGATTTTGTCCTTGTTCTTCAGAATTGATGTTATTGTGGAAGGAGGAACGTTATAACGTTTGGACACGTCAATTTTTTTATCACCACCGGCCACGGCGTTAATGATTTTTTTTTCTCTAATGGAAATACACTTATTAGCTCTTTTCGGAGGCATGGCTAAGACCGAACTGACTAACTTTTCACTCGCTCTGCTCCTTCCTACCCTCGCATAACCGTAGACCGGACAGCAANGCATAACCCTAGGCCGAACACCAAGGCACCTCTTAGTTCTGGGAATCACAGACACATCGCCTCACAACCTACTCGGCGTCATTACCTACCCTTCAAACCCTCCCACGTCCCCCAGTACCCTTCCGGTCTTTTTTATCCTAACCGAATTGCATAAATCTAGAGCTGGTGTATAGTGTAGGGTTAAAAACATTACGAGTTAACAAGATTTTTAAGTTGGAAATAAGAATTATAAGACGTTTTAATTGAGCTCGAGCACCAAAATAAATACGTATTATCGAGGGGACCGGAATGCATTGTTTTTTTTCGAGTTAAAGGGATTTTCTCAAGGGACTGGCAAATTTGTACGAATTAGCGGGATATACGAATAATTGAACGTAGTGACTAGCATCGCATGAGCGTCCAGTCCCACCGCATACCAATCCAGGTGTTAATAAGGCGCCACGGCGGCTACACACACAATGAAAGCAAACATATAATGTTGTCTCTTTCATGTCCGTATAATGTGGCGCTGTTCAGTACAGCATATTAGAGTATTACTAATTTATTACGGCACCCTCAGCATGCCAATAGTAATGGCTGTTTCTTCAACAAGCGTCTCAGACCAAAGGTTCTCTATTTCAGAATACTATGCATTACGGAATCCTTTGTTATACAGGGTGGTTCTAAAATCATGGGACAAACATTGAGGGGTGGTAGAGCTTACTAAAACAAACAATTGTTGTATAGGAATATATGGGCGGAAGTGACGCGTTGAGGCACAAACACAAAAACATAACACATTAACGAAAACATAAAATGTTCATTAGCAGCATACTTCAAGAGTGATTCCGTACAGAAAATGATAAAAACAGTTGCTGTAAATGCATCCACCAACAGTCACGCATGCTTGGCGACCTCTACATATGGCGTGATTGGCTGACAATGGTGGCGTGCGTGAAATACCCGGCGTATTTGAATCTGTTCTCTAATCACTCCACCGACGCTACCAAGCTTGCATTACTGTCGGCGGTAGCAATTTTGAGCAATTATTATAAACATTGCTGTAAAAAGGCATTTAGCGGCGACGTTGTAAATAAACAATGTGTTGCATTCCATGTGTTATTTTTGTGTTTGTGCCTCAACGCTTCACTTCCGCCTATATATTCCTATGCAATAATTGTTTGTTTTAGTGAGCTCTACCACCCCTCAATGTTTGTCCCATGATTTTAGAATCATCAGGTATTGCCCCCCTTGAGTGGATATATCTCTCAAGTTTCCCGGTACCACGAAAAATAAGTGGCAAGGACAATTTAAGCGGCTATGCATCGAAAACATTATTTTTTGTTGTTGATGTGCGTGAGTCATCCAAAGGACGCGTGTTTAACTTAGTGAAAATAAGGCTTGCACAGTTGACAGTAGACAGTACTATTTCTTGACAGCAAACAGCTTGTGTACTGAAAATATTTTCAAGTACGATTCCGAGGTCAGGATTCCTCAGCGTAAGATTTCGCGGTCTACCGACCATTATTTTTGCAAGCAGAAGTTTTCTTGTTCCATTCTGGTTGGCACCCGAGTGGCTTAGTCATGCGGTCGGAATACCAGATTTCGCATTCGGTGGGTTGCGGTCTCGATTCCCATTGCCTGCCTGCACTTGGGAAGGGAGTGGTGGTAGCTGTGGAGGCGATGTTTTTTGGTTTTCCGTGCGACTTTACATTCCTTCAGCGTGACTCAGAGCTTGCCATTGCATAGTTTTTACGGTTGCCGGTTAACCAAATCGTAAAAAAACAAGTGAAATAAGAGATTTACGATTGTTGTTTTACAGCCGGAATTAACTCGATGGATACTTCACCCATCATTTTGTTTCGGCTGAAAAATATTATTTGGAATAAATATAAAAATATTGGAGTCTACCTTTAGCTATTTACATCACCCCACGGCACTTACACAAAAATTAAGTTGCTTATGGCTAGACACGTTACAGTCTAATAACTTGGGCGTAAGATAAATTATATTGCAATGGCGCTGAGTACAGCTGTCGGACCACAGTAATAATTATATTCAATGCCATGCCAGTGAAGATGAACGTTTGTGGTACTTTCTTATATTATCGAGAAGCTTCTTTAACTTAATTATTATGATGGTTGAAATTAAACATATAGGATATTGAATAAAATTTGGAAACATATCAACGGACTTCCTTTTTGTTTTTCTTTCCAGTACTAGTTGTGTACACATGCCGCTGACAAATTGTGGTGATAGCATTCTCGGTTATTGTACTAGGGAGGTTAGTGACTATAGTCTATTTGCGGTATCTCCACACTTTTCGAACCAAACATTTGAAAAATCGCTCCNATACGTATGACGTGTTTTGATCTTTCCTGGAAATGTGTATCACAAGCGTTTTATACTTGTGTTAACATAAAATACCATAATAGTAATCTTATTTTGGGTTAAATTGAACATTTGCATTAATTTTATATGTAAATAATAATATTTTATTTATAATTAATGCGAATAAAAACACCGTTGGTAATGCCCAGTAAGAAATAGTTCTCACGTAAAATATTATTACTCTGAGTGCGCACGAATGCGATGCGTTGCCCCTTTGGTGTAATTTTCTAGACTCGGTTAAGCTTTGTTGCATGAGGTGGAGGAATATCACGGAAGTAGAACTTTGGCAGGGCTTTAGAAAAGTTGGAAGCAACCGCGAATGTACTATAGATAACTCTTATTTCGGACATACGCCACTGTAGAGGTTTGCTCACCAAAGCTGTGCAATGGCGTATGACCAATGTAATAGTTCATTTAATCGAATTGTAAACAACTTATTTTAAGAAGTATGTTTAACATAAAGTTCGGCTAAGTGTAATATGAGACGCAGAAAAAAGTTAATTTTTTAGGTTGCTGGGAGGCAAAAATTTTATTACTTTAAATTTACCCGAAACACAGTCTTGTAACATTGCGCAAAGTAACATTTGCCAAAAAAAAAATGGATCGATTAGTTTTTGTATAGTGGTATGTCTGAAAACGATTTTACTGTTCGCGGTATACGCACATGAAAAAATAGACAATGTACAATAAACGATTAAAAATAAATAAACAATTGCTACTGGATGGAATTATTTTGATTAGTTTGGAGGTATGAGTGGCAATAAATTTTACAAATAACTAGGAACTTCTACAAATAAAATAATAGAAAAAGTTTCTTATATTCAGCCACTTCTTTTATAAATTTACAAACTTTTTATGTGTTATTACGTAGGCATCTGAAATAATATCGCGGCAGTTTATTATTCAGCGTAAATAACTTTATTGTTTTAAGCAAGTTTTAACTATATGACTTCCAAAAATCGTGATTTTGACATAATATTTTGAAAATACATTGTAACTGCCGTGGTATTGTAAAAAAAAATTTTAAAAAAATGCGGAGTCTTACCTAAACTGTAAAAGATCAAACTAGTATCCTGGGTTAGTTTAGGTTTACTTTAAGTTGTAAGAAAGCTTACTCATCTTTTATCGTAGGTTCATTTATGTGGTTCTGTGATATTGGGATACTGTGTTGAATACTGGGGATAAACGAGGAGGGGGAGTCAGTTGCACGCACTGATATGATGAGCGGAACCAAAAAAAACGTGCATGCAGTGAATTTGTGCTTCGTATAAATAAAATAATAATTACTTTGTTTTATTTTTCTTTGCTGTTCGGTACCCTTGCCCAGTCGCGCGTACGTGTTCGAGCAAAAAAAAAAAACCTTAATTGTGACACCATAAATGTAATCCTTTTGGCGTACCTTGGCTAGTGGCGGGCCTACATTAAGGGGAAAAAGGCATTTTGCAAGGGGCTCGCAAGTTTGTTGATATTTTTTAACCAATACAAATAAAAATAAATTATCTCAATAGTACATTTTAATTCGAAGTTAAATATTACACATGACGTTTTAGATATATGATAACGTGTTATTGTATATTGGTATAGTCTAATTGCGTTTTTTTTTTAAAAACTCTTTGAATCAATCCTTTGAAAAAACACCCAATGTATGACGTGTTTAATTGCTTTATAAATATGTCATGTATCACAAGCGTTTTGCACTTTTTTTAAACATAAAAGTGCCTTATTTTTGGTTAAATTGAACTTCCACTTATATTTTATCTATAAATTGTAATATTTAATTTATGACTAATATAAATAAAGACAGAGAGAAAATAGGCGTGTTGGTAACGCCTAGTAAGAAATAGTTCTAATGCGAAATATTATTACACCGAGTGCGCACGAATGCGGTGCGTTGGCCCAGGTGTAATTTTTTTAAAATTTGTTTGCTTGAGGCGGAGGAAGATACTGGAAGTACAACTTTAGCAAGGCTTCAGAAAAGTTGGAAGTAACCGTGAGTGGACAATACAAGTTTATGCGTGGACTTGACGTGATTTGAAATATTTATCATTCACCAAGCAGAATTACCAGTACTCTCACTGTGTAAGACTGCCTGATAGTCGGCTAGTTTGCCGCATGTCACAACTGAAACACAGTTGAGTTCATCGCTGTTTTAATTGGCGGGAGCCTCGTCAAATAAATTATCCCTGGGTCCTCAGAAATCCCAGTTCTTCCGCTGATCGCGGCGTCTGCGCTTTTCGAACGTGCAAAGTCGTTGGAAACGTATTCTCGGGAGGGTGTACGACGCCGAATTAGGGACATTTCGTAAAATCCCGAGAAGCACCAGCTGCACCTCGTGTGGAATTCCACTACGGCCGACTTTTCGTGTCCAAGAAGGCATGCACCGCATAATCCCCGGATAATGCGTGTCACCCAATCAGCGCGTGTCACTTAACTAACTAAATTGGATGATAGGCGAGTTCTCAGCGGCTTGAACTCGAGGTATTATTCTAAGAAATACAATCCTTTCAGACAAACATGGCGCTCGAAGTATGGGGACTGCGACCGCAGGGTGAGAAACTCTACGCGTGTAGAAAAATATGCATAAACTATACAATAGAATGTGACCGAAATTTTGTAAAAAAAAAAAAAAAAACCACGCAATAGAAATGCCTCTAGATGGAAGGACGCGACGGAAAATTCTATGGACGACACATTACACTATTGCACATCTTGGGCTGTGTCCAAATTCCTGTATATGATAGTGTACTCAACACCCTTGCATACTTCACTCACCCCTGGGTCCATACATTAACGTATAATTTGTTGTCATGCTGATTTGATTAGATTTGTCGGTTCTGATTGAATTATTGCTTTATCTTGGCTTTCCCAGATTGTTAACAGATAATGTGCCTTTACATTGCAGATATGTAATTCTTAACGTGGAACTTGATATGCCTATTTCTAAGTTATGTGCAGGGGTGATGCCCGATTATTTGGTTAAATTAATTTTGAAAGTAGAAAATAATATATAACTGACAAAATTGCATCTCCAAATGGCGGCACGTGCATGCCGCAAGGCTGGCGATAAGTACGCATGTTCAGACCCTTGCGTACTTCACTTGCGATTCGGACAGCGCTCATGTTGTCACTTGTTGTCCAGATACGTCCGAGTACGTACTTCCGGCGAATCAGGACGCGACCTCGATCTCGGATGAAGCCAGTGGCGTGGCGCGCGATAATGGGGCAGGCACTTGCAAGACGGTTGTCCGAGCTTCCCTTCCTCAATATAAGAGATGCTCAAACGTCCTCCCAGGTTGTCATATAAGTCTCATATTAAGAACTTGTGTCTATTCTAATTTAAAAAATAATTATATGCGATATTTTGATGCAAATCTTTTTTAGGACAAAAAATGTAAGTCGATATTTCGTTGCCAATTTATACCTTTTGAAATTTAAAAGAAAATGTGGTCTTTTGGAACTGGCCAAAGTCAGCAAAAATCGATATTGGTAAGTTTACGATATTTATTCTTCCGTAAAACAGTGCTGTATCTTTTCGGAACAGATTGCTGCATTACAACCGCACAGTCGCCGCTTAAAATTCTGAGGAAGCAGAACACACTCGAAGATTTTTAATACTATTTTCCATCGCCCGTCGCAATGTTTTCTTATAACCGGACAGGACCTTGGCGAGTTTAAAATTGTTTACAAGTTTGAAAAGCGTACCGTTGAGGCACTTTCAATAATAGTATATTCACGGTTACTCCCAACTTTTCTGAAGCCCTGCTAAAGGATATTTCTCCACCTCCTGCAAACAAAGCTTAACCGAGTCTAGAAAATTACACCAAAGGGACAGCGCACCACCGCATCCGTGCGCACTCAGTGTAATAATGTTTTGCAGAAGAACTATTTCTTACTAGGCATTACCAACATACATGTTTTCCCCCCGGTTTTTATTCATATTGCTTATAAACGAAAATATTATAATTTATAAGAAAAATATAAATAAATGTTTTATTTAACCAAAAATTAGACACCTTCATGTTAACAGAAAAATAAAACGTTTGTGGTACACGGCATAGACAGGACACAACCAAGAACGTCGTACATGGGGCGATTTTTCAAAGGTTTGATTCGAAAAGTGTGAAGAAACCGCGAATAGACTATGCTTGAACCGTTAGCGCCACAACTGCTGTCGTGTGAATTTACGGGGAGCGGGGTGCGGCTGGCGAGGGGAGAAGTAGCTCCGCGCGCAGCCTGATAAACAAAAATTATGTTTGTGGTAAGCCTACTTTGCCGTGGTTCATATTCAATCAACTTTTTCTTTGCGAGAACAAATCACGTGTTGCAGCAAAGAAAGCCTTTTTTTACAGTGTGGTAAGGTAGTTGAAGAGTCAAAGATTCTTTTTTTTTTCTAGATTCCGAGGATATTTTATGGCTTCATGACATGAATGAAGCTTGATAAAAAATACCAAATCATTTGAAAAATGGCTTACGACATGTTTTTTTTTTAACGTAAATGTGAGACATTTAACATAAAATATTGATTCGCATAAGTTTCAACGAGTTATTTTGACACAAAGTATGATTATAGCTAGAGTGTTTCTTGCAGTTGCTGTAATATCATGTTGGCAATTTCTTTAAAATGCGACACTTGGTTTACTTGTGTAATGCTTTAACTTCAGTCTAGTTTGTCTGTAAATTTTATCTCAAATATTAAAATTGAAATACGGGTGAACAACATACAAAATCACCAAAACAATATTCCAATCACATTCTAATAACATGGAAACATAATTTGATACGTAGTCTTATGTATAAAATTTGTTCGATTTTGAGATTTGCACAAATATATATATATATATATATATATATATATATACATAATTATTATAAATTTTTTTAGTAGTTCCATTAAAGAATTTTTTTTTCATTCCCACAGTTTTACCAGGCTATTATTTAAAGTCACATAAAAAAAAAGTAATATGCTAAAAATGTAGAAAATAATTTTGGACTGTTGAAAAGTTGTACTACTTTACTTACTATATAAAAACATTTCTGCATTTAAAGGCTATCCTAAAATAACGGTTTTTTCCCTTTATAAGTTTAAATATAGTTTGGCTTCAGAGAGAAAAATAGAACCCATGAATGTATACGTGTTATGTCCAGACCCTACACGAAAACAACGAAAAATGTTAAATAACAGCTTTATTTTAAATTTTTATATAACATTAAGTTGGGATAAGATGAGAATCCCTCGAAGTCATAAAAATTTAAATGGGATTATTAATATTTAGGATAGTGCTTCCACACCTTTGGCCAAGGAAATTTTTGTAAATGGTTTTTCTGAGCAACTGGACCAAATATATGCACGAGACTTAGAGTGGAGAGGCAGGCGCGTCAGAGAATAACGCAGATTCGTTACTTCATTCGCCGAGAACTCGCTATCGGCAGCGAAGACCACGAGTCTGCTGCATCTCCCCGTGCAAGTTCAATCCCGTGGTTTGAATACGTTCCATCTCCCCGGCCGCCTTTCACGGACGCTTCCCGCCGCTAACGTACTAATTGATCTCGCGGGGAGCCGCCAAAATGATACACGCCCCGCACAATAACGCGAGGGCCGTGCATGCCGGCGGCCGATAGCATTCGCGCGAGTCTCCCTCGCGTCGCTGCACCGCGCGAACGTGCAAACTCATCTCCGAGGACGCGTGCCGACCGCAGAAACGCAAACCCCCTCGGAGGACTCAACAAAGGTCCGTTAACGTCGCTGATTTCCCGCGCCGCCGCGCCATTCCAGAAATCGGCACGGCCCGGCTCCGGATCTCCGAAGCCATTGTACACTCGGATCTCTCCGCCTATACAGAATGTTTGCCTGGGATGGTGCCGCTTTTGTTCACGTCTGGCTGTTTACTGATCGTGCATCGCCGATTCGGGGCGGAACCCCCATCATCCCCCTACCCGTCAAATCCAAAAGCGTGGCAGGGTGTGCAGTGGGCGCAGATCAAACCAAGCCGTTTTAGACATGAATGGAAGCACACGCGAAAGCTAATGCGATAACTTCCATAGCCCAGCAAAAGAAGCCTATTGTATGTATTGATGATGTTTCTAAACTTTCTACCCAAACTGAATCTACAAAAGTCTAAGACAGCGCAGCGACTCCTCAGGTAGGTAGGTGAGGCTTAACTTCTCGTCGACAGCGATGTTNAGGTAGGCTTAACTTCTCGTCGACAGCGATGTTATTAGAGACGTATCAAGTTGCTCAGAGAAGCAGGAACGAGTAAAGAATCGACCATGGCTTATAGTAAGGAAAAACCTCAGCATTCACCCGGAGTCATTTCGAGAAACCGTGGGAAACCGAAATCAGGGTGGCCGGACCGGGAATCGAACCCGGGTCCTCCCGAATGGAAGAGAAACTCTCACAATGAGCATTTGTCAGTACGAACATGTACAAGTTACGTAACATCAGGAGGCAAGGAACCCTCAACCCTCCCCTTGGCTGGAGCGTCTTGTGATATTCAATTTTTCGTACACATGCGCACTGGCATCTGCATACTCCCGACGCTGCTCCGCAATCTTCGATTACTATTTTCTGCCACGCGATTACCTTACCGGTTGTTACGTTTTCTGGGATTTCGTGTTCCTGCACGCCCACAGATGCTGACCAATAGGAACGACGGTTCTCCCCCGGCCTTAGATACGAGACAGACTGCATCTATTGGTCCAGGCTGTTGGCCATTACGTGACCACGCGGCCAGTCCGGCAAACCCACGAGCGTCACGGGAAGTAAGTAGTGCCACAGGAGATGAGTCTGACCCCGCCAGAGGTTCTCTCTGGTGACAAATCTTTCGAGGTTGGATTCGTGGTGGTAGTGATTAACTCTGCAAGCTAGAGGAGATAGTGACGAGTCCCCTTAGCAAGGAGTGGATGACGCTGAGCAGCAACAAGGCTCCGGTGCTGATTATTAGAGACAACAGGTGTTTTGATAGTAACCTGGCCAAACCACACGCGTACTGAGTACGAGGGTATCAGTACTCGTGGAAGAGTCTGGCAGTTCGCATCATTGTATCATAGTGGGGCACTGATTTTGGTCAACAACAGTGTGAGAGCTGGGACACCTGCGTTGACAGGCCGCGATCTCTGCCCCTCATCGAGTGGACGACCTTTGCGCGATAAGGCTTGTGTGGATAAGATCACCGGATTAAAGTAGCAAAAGCAAAGTCTTGCAGCTGAGTTAAAGTATATACGTATGCCGCAGATGGTGTTGTTTCATTTTACAAGCATCAGGTATATTGCATTTGAAGAGCGGGTGCAACATCAACCAAGGGACAAGCTTCCAAGATAGGGCCAGTAAGTGACCGCCGTTGCTGAAGTATAACATGGAATAAGACCTTACAATGGATCGCTGAGGGAATGCAAGTGCAGGAGACACAGGAGTGCCACGAGAAAACCTACCAGCCTGCGGAAACATTCACCACGTTTGACATTTTTTTTTTAATTTCGGTGTGACGCCGCCGAGAATCGAACCCGACTCGAAGTGGTGAGAGGCCAATTTAACTATGCACTCGGCCAACGTGGACTCGCAGGAATGTATTGTATATTGTTAACTTCACAGAGGTTATTTGCAAGCTGACTCGATGTTAAAATTCCAATTCGTCATGTGAGTTGGTCTCAAACAGCCACCGGTTCGGCGGTCCAACGGTTATTCCACATGGGCATGAAGCTTTGGGTGGCCTAGTGCCCAACAAGAGAAGGATAAACAGTATAGCCCTGGTTCAGTCTGAGAATCCTGAGTAATGACAATGTTTCGTGTTTGTAAATAAAACAATAACGACGTCCTACACACACAGGTTTGTAAATACCTTTTTAATCTATTGCACTGGATGTTCTTATTAAAGAAGGCTAAGAGGCGGCATTTACTTATTGCAATAGGTATTACATTAGTCTTGATTACCTTGGGTGAAACTACTGGTAGAAACCAGCACAATCAACAATACGTAGCGAACAACACATACCCACAATCTGCTATATAGTGTCGTTTTTCTACGCCAGTTTACCGACTCGAATGAAATATTCCGAAGCTCAGTGACAGGTGAAACAGCGCCACTCATATCACTAATAAAATTACTGAACCTCTTCGCACGGAAACAAATGGGCACTACAAAATTTTTACACGCCTCTGGGCGTGACAGGTCCATGATAAGATGGATTAGTTATTTTTAGTTAAATAAATGAATTTAAAATATTTTCCTTTTTTACAGTAGTAAGTAATGATTATTGCTTCATCTTACATAGTGTAACTATTCATCAAGTATTATATTACATGAGTAGATATAAAATGGGAGATCTGGCCCAGGGGTGTGGGGCGTCGGAGCATGGAGCAATATGGCATCTGACAGTGGACCAGTACTGGCGTAAGTACGTATGTACGTATATCATACGATATACATGCGTTTCCAAGATTTAAAACAATAAATTTAATTAAATACATAACTATTATTTATAAATTATGTGTAATCAGCTGCTGTGACGTCATATTCGTATTTACCTTAAAAATAAGCGTCTGTACGGATATCATACTATATATATATATATATATATATATATATGTGTGTGTGTGTGTGTGTGTGTTTCCAAGTTTTTAAAACAATAAACAAATTTAATTTATATTACATATATAACTTTTATTTGTAAATACGTACATAAACATAGGTTGTGACGTTATTTTGGAATTAGTCTTGAAGAATCAAGTATAAAAATATAGTACTTCAAATGCCTACTTTGACAAAATCTTTAATGCATATCTACGTCTATAAAATCGAATATGGATATTGGATGACTGAAGTCCCAGGCTTTCGAAAGAGTATTTATAATTTCTTATACCATATTCGAATTTTTCTCAAAGAAATGTCAGTTTATATGCTGCATGTAATATATCAAGTCTGAATATTTTATGGAAAACAAAAATAGTAACTTAATAGGTGTATGAAGTGATTCATTTTTTTTATATGAGCATTCATGCGCTTGCACTATACATAAAAATATTCAGAAAAAATTTAAATACTTGCAATTGTTATGAGAATAAAATGAATAATTCTTTTAGACTATATAGCTGAATAATAATTTTTTTATTGGATTTTTACTTTTATGTTGGTGTACCTAAAATCAAGTTACTTCTTTTACCAATTTCTGGAAAACCATGCACCCTAAGTCAAAAATGCTTCTAAAACGTTTTTTATTTTATTTTCTACCCTTACGTCTGGGTACATCTTGAAATTATACGCTTCATTATAAATACAAAAAACACCCAGACTATCCTCAATTATGCATGGATCTATAAATATATATATTTATTAAATTTTGGTTCTTATATTGGTGTGTGTGCGTTTGTGTGCATGTAGGGTTGACCGAGATACAGGCTGCTCGAATCTAATTAGTTTTGCATTAACAAACACGTTCAGGACTATTATTTCTTCTTTTAAGCATTTACAATGCAACGTTTAGTGTCCTCAGACACATTTCTTGGTACGTTTGTAAAAATACCTATCTATTATAAGGTATGCAAATTACGTGAAGTTTTTTTACAATCATGTTGAAATAGTTTTTGGCATTACACGAGTCCATACATAAGCTGCTTGCCAACATACTTTGAGATCCTCCAGTCAAATAAGTATTTCTATGAAATTTGGTACTGACTATTTAATATATATGTACAAGTATAAAGAAAACTGCTTTACAAGTGCTTGGAAAGTAATCATTACGTACTATTTCTCATTTCAGTACTCTAAATGAAAAAAAAAAATTCAGAGAATTTGGTATGTTTATAAAAAAATATAAAGTCAGGATTGATTACTACAGTGTGTAGGCAAGGACTTGCTCCGACTTCCTGGTCTGTGGTAAATGTGTCATTGGAATGTGTTGTTGAGACTAAAGTACTGGAAGCTAATGGTATTGCTCGCCACAGGGTGTAGGTATGTACTTTTAATGTGTGGAAAGCAATCTGCTGATGTATCATTTGCTATCCTACATAGAAAAAAAATGATTTACTTATTATTATTTATGAGTACAAGTTTAAAGAAAATGATTTGTAGTAACTAAAATAAAAGACTACTTAGCATGGTTATGCATATGAAACATCTCATTGCTGATATGATCCATTTTATGAGTGATCCATAATTCCCGACATGAGTTGTCATCTCATACTTATTATATATTTAATTATCTATGCTGTTTATACTGTTACTGTCTATACTGTTTCTAATTATGTTAATAATAAATAATTCAGAGCACAGGTTATAATAATAAAAAAATGAAAAGTTTTTTTCAATGCCTTGTTAATATTCCGCTGCAGGAGTTAACATAGCAAACACATACCACTCGTATAGACATACACTTGCCTATAACATTTGGGAAAATAATAGTTTTCATTTATATTTTATGTATAGGCTACATCATTTAATCATGTACTGGCACCCATGTCACATCTAGAAACAAGATATCGATTTGGAATTACAGAGCACGAACTGGAACATTCTTGGAACAAGATGGTAGCATGGAATGACAAAGCATTAACTGGAATATTCTAGAAACATGATGGTGTCATGGAATGACAGAGCATGAACTGGAACATTATTGAAACAAGGTTATGCTATTTTTAGTCTGAGTGACTCATAAAATTTTGGGTAAGGAAACTTTTTGCAGGAAATTTTTAGATTTGAAGGGAAATTCGGGGAATTTTAAGGGAAATTCTAGAAACAATTAAAGGTTTTGAGGGAAAACAAGAAATTTTGAAATCAAGGCCAAGGTCAAGGTTAAAGGTCAAGATCATCCAATATAGCTGTGGTGCAATCCAATATGGCGGATGGTTCCGGGCTCCAACACCCTACTCACCAAGGCAGAATGACAGAGCATGAACTGATGGCTATAATGCAATCCAATATGGTGGATGGCTCCGGGGTTCTGAAACCCCACACCCAGTCCCTGTCCATCAAGGCAGAATGAAAGAGCATTAACTGTTGGCTGTGATACAATCCAATACGGCGGATGGCTCCTGGGCTCCGATACCCGACACTCCTGTCCATCAAGGCAGAATGACAGAGCATCAACTGAT
Source organism: Clitarchus hookeri (assembly GCA_002778355.1). Classification (NCBI taxonomy): domain Eukaryota; kingdom Metazoa; phylum Arthropoda; class Insecta; order Phasmatodea; family Phasmatidae; genus Clitarchus; species Clitarchus hookeri. Next base: position 69,870 of record NQII01004444.1, read on the forward strand.
GGCTGTGACGCAATCCAATATAGCGGATGAATGTCAAGGTCACTTGCAGGAAATATTTCAGATTTGGAAGGAAAATCGGGAAATTGTAAGGGAAATTCTAGGAATTTGAATTAGTTTTTTAGGTAAACGGAAAGTTTTGAAGTCAAATTCAAGGTCAAAGGTCAGTCTACTGGTCCACTGCCAGATGCCACTACTGGTCCACTGTCAGATGCCATATGGCTCCGGGCTCCGACGCCCCACACTCCTGTGCCAAATCCCACATGTTCTATCTACTTACATGAATAAATTTAATTTCAAAGAAAATTACCACAAGCAAATATTCTTGTGAAATATCTAGCACTTTTATGAAATCTGAAATTAATCGGCCCCTCTCCAAATTTATTTCACCTTCTCACTGCCCTACGAGTAGACCACAGTTTTTTTTTTTTTTTTTGGAATTATTTAGAGTAAACTCAAGTCATAATAAAATCGCTGGTCACTGGTCTTACGCCGTGAATATTACCGCCGTCCACGGATACAGTGCCTTCTAGCACTGATCGCCATCTAGTTGGCTTATTCGCTCTCTAAGCATGCGCCATTGCTCATAACTCACAAACTCAGAGGTGCGAAAGCCGTCATTTACAAGCGTGTTAAGAATTTTCTGATTATTCATATCATGTCAGCAGAGTTCATCTCCACATTATGAATTAAAAGTTAATTAACTTCAACTTATTCAACTTTAAAATATCACGATATAAAGCACATGTAAATAAAATTAATGACTGTCAATTCAACATTACAGAATTAGACCACACGCAATTCAATATTATTCTCATATTGCTTATTATATTTATGCTCGTAAAACTTAGCAAGGAACATTAATAAATTAATGCTTTACATTAAAATAAAAAGTTATAACATGATCACATATAACATTTGAAAAACAACCACGAAAATGTTACTAATTTTAATTTTGTAACAAAGTGAATCTTGGTCAAAACCACGTTCGCGGCTACCAGTTTGGTACCCATGTACGACCAAAAGAAAAAAAAAACATAATATCTACTTCCACAGACAAAGAGAAGCCTCGAGTCCTTGGCACAAACTGCATAAATAAATGCCACAAAACATAACAAAGTGGCCATGCTACAGAAAGAAGGGAAACAATCTTTACCAGCTGTGTAACAGAATGTAGTGAGTAAAGGGCTAATAATTTTTTTTGTAGACAGACACATATATGTGTGTATGTATATATATATGTATATATATATATATACATATATGTATATATATATACATATATGTATATATAAACGACAAGGACAGATCCCAGCACAGTCGGATCAGTTCCGCTGACTTGGGGGTCTACTCGTAGGACAGGCGCGCATGATCGCTTCGCAGCCGACACGCAGTTGTACGCATGCGCGCGCGATCGCTTCTCCGAGCACAAAGACGACCGCGTCGAAATGATTATAGCCACATCTCGGGGCCCCCAACGGCCCGGCACACAAAGCCCCCCACCGACACAAGTGACGTATTAACGTAATGGAGGCGTCCCTCGGTCCCCCCCTTAGTCCATCCCTTCTGCTGGCCTTCTCCATTCCCCGACCACTCGATTGCCATTTCTGATTAAAATGTTCCGGCGCGGGGCCACGATTCAAGTCGATTACAAAATCGATTCGTGGCGGGCCGACGGATGCGCGGTGCTCCAATACTCGAAATTGCGTGTTTGGGGGGAGGGGGAGGAAGTAGAAAGAAAGGGGAAAAAAATTGCTTTCTACTGTTTGGTTGTTCATGATGAAGGGTGAGACGTAGGACGGGCGACGAAGGGTTATTGGAGAGGAGGGGGTGTCGCGGCAAGAAGTAGGAGAAAGTCCATCCACCATTCCACTTTAATACTCAAAAACGTGTTGTTTGTCTTTTCCCGGGGAAAAAAAAGAACGCAATAATAATAAAAAAAGTATCTTTCAAAACTACTTTCTTGCCGGCCATTACCTAAATTGAAGAGAAAATGCAATCAAGTAAATGGTTGCGTCATTGTTTTTTTTCCCTGTCGTTCTTTATTTCCCTCAACCCCCTTCACCGTGCTGGAAACCCTCTTACACCCCCTCACCCTAACCACACCACTCGTGGCAACTCCGTTCGCCGCAGTGCGGCCGAGTCAAGGAGCGCGGGTTCAATTCCGCTAACAGGATCCGCGGCAGGAAGCGAAGGGGTTGTGCGGAGGTGTGTGTGTGTGTGTGTGTGTGTGTTGTAGTTCGGCGGGGCAATTCCGGGGCAAAAAGCAAATCCTTCAAAGTCGGCTTCGATCGCGGGTCGGCCCGAGTCCGCCCGCCGAGCCGAGTGTCATGTCTCTCCGCCTTTTGACGGTCCGGGGGAGGAGGAGGAAAAGATTAAGTGCGGAAGGGGTGGGTGAAAAAAAAAACTGATCGGGAGGGGATGAAAGACGCAGACACCTCGCGGATGAAATCAGCAGCAGCTTCGGCGGGAACTCTCGCGTCTTGTTCCTCTTTCACTTGTCCCTGCGACGTTTCGTCCGGTGGCGTCGGGGCGTGAGGTGCTGAGACGACTGGTGTCCCCCTGGTCACGAAATATCTCAAAATTATTGAACCTGCGTCTTTTTAACGTGACAACCAGGTGTTAACTTCGGTCGCGTGCATGCAACACAGACCACCAGCGGCGTATACGGGCGTTTGGAGGTATAGTATTATACGGGTATGTCTCGGGGAGCGAGGAAAGGATCAGCCTGCTAAGACTGTTGTCCATTCACGGTTACTTCCAACTTTTATGAAGCCCTGCTGAAGTTCTACTTTCGGGCTTTTCCTCCGCCTCGTGCAAACAAAGCTCGGCCGAGTCTAGAAAATTACACTAAAGGGACAGCGCACCGCATTCGTGCGCACTCAGTGTAATAATATTATGCGTAAGAACTATTTCTTACTAGGCAGTACCAACACACCTATTTTATCCCCTTTTTTTAAATTCATGTTAATTATGAGCGAATTGTTATAAATTATATATAAAATATAAGTAAAAGTTTATTTCGACAAAATATAAGGCGTTTTAATGTTAACGCAAGTATAAAACACTGGCGAGATAACGACCAAGCACGTCGTACACGGTGCGATTTTTCAAAAGTTTGATTTTTAAAAAAATGCGAATAAACCGCGAATAGACTATAGTAAACTGTCGCCGGTTCTTTTTATCTAAATTTGTATCTTGCAAAATTTGTCTGTTCCTCCATTTTAAATAAATAACTTCGTTGAGAATTTTATACTCTGCTCTGATGGGATTTTGCTTCACGCGCCCGCTCAAGAAATAAAATGTAACTATTTCCTTTGTGCGCAATGTCGGGAAATCCCATGCACACGGAACTGCTGTGGACAGTTGTGGATCGGTAGGTTCGAAAACATGGCAGTTCATTCTCGTGCACGCGACCTATGTTCTGTGGTCACCGTTATGCTTCAAATTGCGAACCAAGCTTCTAGGTACCATCTTATCTTGTGTTTGTTTCGATGCCAGAAAGACGTGTGGTGGAATATTTGTTGCCATCCGTTATTTGGGGGTGAGTATATTGGTTCCCGGATTTCGTGACGCCTGAAAAGTGTTTTGCAGTAGTGACGTGCAAACGACCCGGCGACGTACGATAAAAGCGGACGCCTTTGCGTTCCTATAAGCGCCAGTACTGTAAAGGCTTTTACACTATTTAGCAGAATTTTATGACGAATCCAACTATATGTCGATCATTTAAATCGGATAAATAGTTTGCGAGAAATGAGCGTTTTAATTTCACTGAAGATTGCCTCCACGAACACATTATTTAGTATTCCTTTTCTCTCGTATTAATTTGGCCAGACAGACCAATAAAGATATCATATTCCTGAGGTAATAAGGAGTGCTCTATCGATTGAAATTAGTCTTGGTGAGTGTGGTGTTAGCAGTTTCTGAGATAGATTTTTGGCTTTTTCCGATATTTCTTTTGAATTTATATCTACATCAGATCCAATTACATGTCATTTTATACAGAATTTTAAGACGAATTCAACGATATGTCGATCATTTAAATCGGGTAAATATCACTTTAGCGTTTGACTATGCATTTCCTTTCCTTTGACGAAACCACCAAATCACAATACAATTATTGTAAAGTCAAAGTTCAGAAAATTTAAAATCGGTTCTACGGGTTTTGTAGAAATGTGTATCTTGTTTTGTAAATCATTATTATATTATCCAGGAATGCATTTTACATACCTGTTTTTAAAATAGGCACAAACATGTATATTAAAAGTTCGTTTCACAACAAAAAAAAATCTCTTGCTTACTTTATAATACTTGGGTCGCCGCTTATGAGAAACATAGTTGTAAGCTCCACACTACATACCACCAAATACGGCATTTGATACCAGTTCATACGAACGAGGCGTTTGGTGTACGTAGTGGTATATCAGCCAGCCAATAGGGAACCTTTCTCAGCGCGCAGCGGCCAATCAGACACCAGGCCACGCCTCTCGTCTGTACCGCAAGTAGCTTCAGGTAGGCGGGGCTGGTAACCGAAACTACGACAACATCTCGATAAATTGGATGAGAAGAGGCACGGTAAATAAAACGTCACTCGATATTGTACCTGTTTGTTTCGTGATGAACACACAAAAAAATAAATGTTATACCCATTCGAATCACATTATTGTGATTATCTGTCGGGCGTAGCCCATGACGTATGGTCCGTGACGTGAGCTGGTGAAGCGGGCATATAGTGCGACTGACAGGCTGACTGCACAAGTGCCTGAACAAACCTACTCCTTATATATTAAAACAAGTCAAATAAGGTTATTTATTGCCCATACTAAAAAGCTTTTAATTTTTCCAGTGCAAACTTTCAGTTCTAAAATGTGTTCACGTAAGAATACGACAGTGCTGCCATCTCTTGAGTAGCAGATAGTAACCCCACCTACCGCGTGACCTCTCGGCCAATCAGAGACCTCCGACCTCGTGGAAGTAAAAATTACAATTCTCAGCTAGATTTTCAAGCTTCATCTAGCAATATACGGCCTTTTTTTTTTAAGTAAATATTAAACAAATATCATATTAGAACATTTCCAAGTACAAATTACACGCCTTCAGCGTAATATTATATACAAATCAGATATAAAACTAGACTTCTTTACCACTTTCAGTCGCTCGTCAGAGTAGTACTCACTGAGCCTTAAAACGTTCTAATAACAATTCATTACTTAAATAGATAAAACTAAGGTCTTAAAAAAATTATTTAAGTCTACATTTTAATTTCAGTCACTATTAACAAGTAACAGTTACCTTGAGTAACAGTTTAACGATAATATCCTAGTATATCAATTCAAACCTTTTTCAATACTACAATAACTCTAACTATCAACTTATTATCTTGATTAATTAAAGACCTCGTTTCCCGAACTACTCCAGTCATGTATATAAAATTTTAATAAACTGGTTTTTTAAAATGAAATTCACTTTGGCATTAACTTCCGCTTTTCAACTAACCGACTATCGCAAGCCCCCTGCCAGGGACTCGCGACAGAACTAAAAATCTTGTAACTTTAAATTCCTCGAAATTAGCGTCCCCACCCATTTTCGCCCCTCAGGCAGGGAGAAAGGGGTAAATCACAGCATGGGTACAGGCTCCAGGCGCTACCCTGGATCACTGGCTAGCCGCAGTTTGTATACAATTTGAAAACAGCCAGGTGGGTCAGACTAACTGTCCCCAACCTGGACTCGATTATGATAGACAACTGGGAGGTCAAGGGCCCCTCACAGGGCCTGTACCTTCCCCGCGCTGAGGGAGTAGCGTCCCCGTGCCGAGGGAGTAGCGTCCCCGTGCCGAGGGAGTAGCGTCCCAGTGATGATGAACGGTGGCGGTTCACACTGCGCTTCCTGCTTTCATGGGTAAGAGAAGCTATTTAACCGAGTTGCAAAAAGGGTTGATCATCGGCTTTCGGGCCAACGGTGGCAGCATTTCGGAAACAGCGACGTTTGTGAACTGTTCACGCGCCTCTGTGGTAAAGGTGTATCGTGAGTGGACGAATGGTACCATAGGGAATAACCGTCGTGGGAACTGCGGGGCTCCACGCGCCATTGATGCGAACGTCGACTACGACGGTGCATGAAGGCCAACCGACAGGCTGCGGTGGAACAGCTCACCGTCCAAATGAACCAGGCAGCATCCAGCCGCGTGTCTACCGGAACAATTCAGCGAACCCTTCTGCGAATGGGGCTCCGGAGTAGACGGAGGGTGACTGCACCCATGCTAACACAGGCGCATCGNTTCTGCGAATGGGGCTCCGGAGTAGACGGAGGGTGACTGCACCCATGCTAACACAGGCGCATCGACGAAAACGACGGGAATTTGCTCGACGGTATGACTGGACCGCTGCTGATTGGCGACGGGTAGCCTTCTCCGACGAGTCACGTTTTCAGCCGCATAGAACGGATGGACGTCAGCGTGTCCGGCGAGAAACGTCGGAGAACTGACACCCTGCATCCATTGCTNTAGCCTTCTCCGACGAGTCACGTTTTCAGCCGCATAGAACGGATGGACGTCAGCGTGTCCGGCGAGAAACGTCGGAGAACTGACACCCTGCATCCATTGCTGGACGAACACAAGGGCGGTGTGGGCAGTGTTATGGTTTGGGGAATGTTCTCGTGGTATTCTCTAGGTCCCATCATCCGTGTGGAAGGCACTCTTGATCGATTTGGTTATGAATTGATCCACGGCCATCACGTCCACCCGTACATGATGATTGTCTTTCTTCGGGAGGATGGGAACTTCCAGCACGATAATGCACCTTGTCACACAGCTAGAAGTGTCCACACGTGGATAGAAGAGCACGATCAAGAATTCAAAGTTCATCCCTGGCCCCCAAANACATCTGTGGGACCACCTCGTTCGTCGTGTTCGCCGTCTGTCTCCTCCGCCACGCACCCTTCAACAGTTGGGGGACGCACTGCAGACAGCATGGCTCCAGATACCCGTGGATACCTATCAGTACCTGACTGAGTCACTGCCAACTCGTCTAGCTGCTGTCCGTGCTGCGAAGGGCGGTTACTCTGGATACTAGTAGGTGGTCATAATAATATGATTCGACTGTGTATAGGTTGAGGTCATTTCACTGAGTTCACGAGACAAACATGCGTGTAGAAAGAACCAAGGAGGTAAGTTCCACGTGGATAAATAATTCGTTAAATTTATCGTTTATAGATGGTTGAGACCTGATGAACTCTTTCACTTCCGGTGAGAAGAGATCAGACCTGGAAGGATCGTTATCCCGGGGTAAGGCGATTTACAACCTACAGAAACCCACGTCACCATATAGTAGGTCACCTACGTATCAAAGGAAAGAACACTTCTTTGGTTTTTATTTTTTAAAGTACACTTTTATCCACCCTTCCTTTTGATGCCGTATATATCTTCGTGAAGTTGAGGGAAAGTCATCAAAGTTAACTTAAATTGGGTTAAAACACTGTCTAAATCATAATATCCTGTCTTACTAGAAACAGGAATTTCAGGAGAAATAATAAAATTTTATCACACAAAAAGGCATTGTGCTATGTGCAGAATTGCTGTTTTGACTTCTCCTTACAATGTGACGGGGGCTTTACATCTTGACGAGCATGGTCACCCAAGACTCAAGCTCCTAGCGAACGCTTACCGTCGTTACGGCTGAGAATTTCCTTGATCAAAGGTGTGCATCTTTGACTGCTGCGAGGGCGGAACTATAGTCTATTGGCGGTTTCTTCTCACTTTTCGAATCAAACCTTTGTAAAACCACTCCACGTATGACATGTTTGGTTATTTCCTAAATAAGTCATGTTTCACAAGCTTTTTATACTTTTGTTAACATAAAGGTGTCTAATTTTTTGGTTAAATTGGACATTCACTTATATTTTATTTATAAACTCTCATATTTCATGTATACTTAATGTGGATAAAAACAGTGAGGAAAGAGATGTGTTGGTAATGACTAGTAACAAATAGTTCGTATGTAAAATATTACATATTACACTGAGCGCGCACGAATGAGGTGCGTTGTCCCACTGGTGTGATTTTATAGACTCGGTCAAGCTTTGTTACCGCGAGGCGGAGGAATATCGTGGAAGTAGAACTTTTAGCAGGGCCTAAGAAAAGTTTGAAGTAGCCGTGAATGGACTATAGACAGGTAAATGAGTACATCACCGTCTCAATGGTCGGCCTTGAACACCTCGATGTTAATTGTCCTGTGTACCTGTAACTGTTTTGGCAATTCGCGGCACAGAAACGGGGTACGTACATGCGAGTTTCTGAAAAGGCGTGCTATGTCCCCGCTGAGCCCCTGGGATTAGGATGGGGTTTTAAGCAGCGATCCTATCACTTTATTAGTAGTGCTAANGCTATGTCCCCGCTGAGCCCCTGGGATTAGGATGGGGTTTTAAGCAGCGATCCTATCACTTTATTAGTAGTGCTAAATCTGTAGCAAAGTTCAGTTCATGTACCTATACTAGTTGTGAGTGTTTCCGATCAATAAATCTCGCGATAAGGCAGTGTGAAAAGGCAAATTTTTAGCTATGCTTGAGAGCTCGGAAATGGTTTGTAATATGCGCGGTGTCTTAAAAGTAGTCTTCGTGCCTCGTCTAGGGGTTGTTTTCTTTTCTTAGATCAGTAAACACAGTGTATTTAAAGTAGTTTCGTAAAAAAAAAAAAAGCACGTAGGCCTATTTCAAACACTCTACAACGCCTCCAATCTCAACGATCTTCGTAGGTAAAAAACGAAATGTTTAAGACGCACTTGCCTTAGTCGGATGGTTCCATCAGTTACTCTGGCGATAGTCAGTTCCCATAGCGGTGAGTGTTACTGATTTCACGGTCTCTCGGTGTATAGGCACCTCAGGAGTGTTTCTGCGCTTGTGACGTCACTACCGCTACAGAACCGTCTCACGTGGAGGCGCGCACGCATGTGAACGCACACACACACGTCTCTTTCGCCGTAAACGTAATGGCCGTGCGGTCTGGTCTGGGCCGGTCGGCCCGACCAACAGGGGAACCGTAAACTTTTATTTTCTCCCAACCCAACCACCCACTCGCCCAATGCGCGGAGTTCGCCCCCCGACGCGGCGGAAGGCGAAATTAATGCTCGGCCGAGTACATCGGGGCGAGTTATACCGTGTAACGCGGGACAGGAGTAGAGTGGCGGTAGCTGGTTGATTTGTTGCCACTTACCTTCCCGAGTTGTTCCACCCTCTCTCTCTCTCTCTCTCTCTCGCCGGTGCCGTTCTCCGTGTCCACTCTCACTGGATTGCCTCACGTCTCCTCTTTCGGCCCCTTGATCCTTTACCCCCAATCCCTTCTCCGCTACGCCCCCTTCTCTGTAAAAACTCCTACCTCTTTCCCATCCCCCCGTCATTCCTTCTTCCACTCAGGATTAATGCAAGCAAGCAGCTTATATTTTCCGGAGCATCGCTCTACGGCTTCTCCTGTAGCTCCCCCTGTCTCTCCGGCTCTCTTCCTGCTGTCCAGCTACTCTCTTTTCTATTAACAAGATAGCATCGTGAGGTGGAGGGGCGGGGGAGGGGGCGAGGCAGCGTGGTCGTGGGACGGGGAAATGGGGTGAGGGGGTGTAGGAAGTGAAATGGCTAGCCGGTCATCCATATCCCTGGAAACCCCCTATTCGATCATCCCCGTTGTTCGCTTTAGCTTCTCTCCAAGGATTGAAAAATTTACAACAGCCAGCAGAATCCCCCGCTTCCCTCTCCAGGACCACCAACCTCGTCGAAGTAAAAGTGTGCAGAAAGCCAGCGTGTCTAGAAGAAATGGAGGAAAAAAGAAAGCCCATTTTATTTCGAGAGTTCGATTCCTCGTGCCCTAATTCAGTTTGGGGAAATATTATCTTCGCGTTTAACGGGAAAGCGGGCGAGTTTGTATTCTCGTAGATTTACCACACTTGAACAGTCGACTGGAGAGGGAATTGTATCTAACGAAATAGCAGGGGAAACGTGCGGATCTGCGCGAAAACAGATGATTTGAGATTCCACTAGATCGTCGCACATTGTTTTGTACCACGTACTTTCGGGCTGCTAAGAATGTGACACGCACTTTTTTTTTCCTGATATGCCTGTATTGCTGGAAAAATTTATTACTCTTGCACATATGTGCCATTGAAACTGCTGTGTAGTACGAGACGTCGCTATATTAGCTTCACCAAATTGCGCACTCAGCTATTCTTGATTGAAGTGAGTAAACGTTCCCCTGTGATTTCGCTATCACAGAAATTCAAGTACTGGCAGACCTAACAAAAAAAAAAGATATTGAAAACATCACGTTGACAAGACTTCCTTACAGGTCCTGCAACATAGAATATAACCTTTTTTTTTTTGGCGGGTGCCAGTATTCAGATAAAGCTTACTGTCATATGAGTCTCATTGTAAGCAGTAATGTCTATTGTCATTAAAAAAAAAAAAAAAAAAAAAAAAAAAAGTTCGCTGACCACGCTTTAGATGTGAGGCTGTGCAAAACTCTCAAGTTCTGGTGACGACGTCGGAGGTCGTAGGCGAGTGGTTAAAGCAGAGACAGTACGCTAAAACCACTTGTAATAAAAGCATGTCCCGTCCAGGGAATATGAGAAATCATATCTCCCACAGCTCCTCGTTAAAATACCTAAACTTAAATAAATTATGCATTTTAACTCCAGCGCTTTTTTATTTCGTTTCTTCTGGTTGCAGGAGGGGAAGGGTTATGGGGGAAATTACTTTCTTTCTTTGTAACCAAACCCTAACTTGTAAGTACAACGAGAAACTCCCTTGCATATTACTGGACTCAAACCCGTGACGCCTTACGTAGAGGGAACATGGAGTAGAGCACGCATGCCACCTGCGCAGTGTTCCAACTTTGGATTGCTTTTTTCGCCAATAGCGCTACCGTAAACAACGTATTTAGAATTTGAGCTTAACACTGTTTATGGAACTACGCGATTCGAGACATTTGTATACTACCCTGAGCTAGTTTTAATGATACTAGAACACATACAAGTTAATGAAAGCATTTTAATCAAATAAAAGGGTGGGGGTCTGTTGAAATTTACAATGTAAACAAACACGTTCGTTACTGTCGACCATGTGACTTTGACAGCAGCATTGGCAATGGCTGGCTCAATGCTGGGACATGCGTGTAACAAAAATGGATCTACTTCATCACCGTCCGCCACGGCTCGTGGCGACCATGACCAACTGCGTGCTCCGATTCTTGACGCATGGGGAAGTTTACCGAGGCGACGAGATAGAAGTGAACATACAGTTAAGATAAGAACGGTAGAATAAATAGATGGTTTGGAGAAGAGTAANCTCCATCGTCGACGAAGTTCCGTTACAGTCTTCCAGAACAGACACACTGCGTTGTGTAAATATCTCGCACCTCGGACCCGCGCTGCATACCTGCATACGTTACACAGGCCGCGGAGAGTTGTACAAACAAGCAGCGCCGTGATACGGAGAGAGAGAGAGAGAGCTGTGTAAACCGTCGCCCATCACGCGTCGACGCCGGGGCACGCCGGTAAAATATTTGTTTTCAACGAAATATTTCTCGAGGAGGAGGCGGCGGTGGAAATGACGGGCGCTCGAAAAAATACACACACACACCTCGAGCTCCTCGCGAGATAGCTGCTGCCACGACTGTTTTGAGAAAAAAAACTCGTTGCAGGAAGATGTTACGTCCAGGCGAGTGGCAGCTATTCTTTAAGCGAGCTGTCCAATCTTCGGTTCTGCGGTCAGACGTATCCCGTTCGGAGGTAAACAGGCGATCCCCCAGGAAGTGGAACGCGTTGATAGTGAACGCCGTAGACGTCATCACATCATCGCGTTAAGGCCCCCGCATACCAGGCGTTTGAAATGCGTTGCAGAGTGTTTGAAATACTCGTTTTTCCCCACGAAACTATCAAACGTGCGCCCGTTGTGCTCATCTACGAAAAGAACACACACTCCAGACAAGGGCTGTTACTGCTTTCAAGACGTCCCGCACGTTATTCACAGCACTCCAAAATGGTTAAAAACGGATTTTTCAAAGATATATATTTCAAAACATACGCGTCAGATACTCCCAAAACTACTCAACAGCTCTGCACTGAACCTTCCCCACAGACTCCCTACCAATAAAACAATGGGGTCACCTCTGAAAGTCCCATAGGTACACGCAGTGCGACAAGAACACTGCACGGCAGTTCAGAGTCTCGCACGTACTGGCGATGGTGCACTTGATGCGCGTGGCAAGTGTCGCCCTTATCGCTTCCGCGCTTCTCGGCCTCGAACGCTGGAAAAGCTATAGTTTGGCGGGAGCTTTAAGCTGGAGTCACAATGGCCCGACGAACACGACCCGACAGACCGACACGACGTCAGAGCTCGACGGAATTTCATATTATATATTACATATATTATTCAGTGCTCACAATACCCCGGCGGAATCTGCCCGACAAGTATGTTAGTTGACTGTTGGACCATCGTAAAACGGCAAGTTATTCGTATAATATCCAATATTTACTTTTTAAAACTCACGATAAAGGTAATTATTATTTTGCTAATTTGACAATATTTCAATTTATACGAGAATAAAAAAGTATTTAAAAACAAACCGGAACGTTGTTATTTTATTATTTACTACAGTAGAGAAATATGCACGTAATTTTGTTTTCTAATGTTGTAAAGTAGAAACAGAATCAACTTTTGTCGGGCTGTCGGGGCTGCAATTTTGTCAGACTGGCCTGGTTTTTCATTGACTGTTACTTAGATTTCGTCGTGTCGGGGTTGTTGTGTCGGAGTTGCCGTGTCGGTTCGTCGGGGTATTGTGACTCCAGCATTAAACTATCCTCGTGCTATTAATAAACTATCAACGTTCCCATCCATAACACCAAGACATTTTAAATTAATCTTATTTTGTGGGTTTGAAGCTTTAAAACAGATTACCTATTACACTTTTCAATTTTCTAAACATTGATTCTAGTAATGCATCAAAAAGACAACTGAGAAACTATTTAATAAATACGTGTCCATATTCACTCAAAGAACTCTTTCTTGTATACAATTTTCTTATTTTTAAAGTTTAATGTAATTTTTGTTTTGATAATTAAATTTAATGTAATACATTTGTGTATGTATTTCTGTGGATGTTCCGAGCACAATTGCATTTTAAACCTTTTTCTTTATTGCTATTGGCAAGTCCTTGTCAGTATGTACTAAAAAAAAAAACTGATGCTAATAAATGAATAAATAAATTATTACTCTGTCTCGTCGAAATTAGCACACCATTCTGCGGTACGTATTGCAAAAATTCCTACAACTGTATTGAGTTTCTCAACCCATGTGCGAAAATTCTTGTATTCGTCGTGTTTTTTTTCTGAGGAAGACGTAATAGTCAATAAACGATTTTCCTGCTTCCTTTATCGAACACTTCGTCACTCTCTCGAAAAAGGAGGACAGAAAGCACGAAATGTAAAACGTGAAGTGACTTGTACTGCAGAGGCGCCTCTGTACATTTAAAATGCGAGACAATGTCAACACAAATACTAGAAAGAACACTAAAAAAAAATCTGCTGAGGAAAACCTGCAGAAGTATGCAGTAATCGGCTTTTGTGGTCATGAAAAAATTCATCTACGAAACACTTATCAACTTGTAGACATAACTTACAAGTAGGCCTACTATTTCCTCGCATACAGAAATTTAAGTCAGCATATTTTTTTTATATAATGGCATTTCGGAATCACAATCGTAGGGTTTTTGGGATGTGCAAATAATAAAAACTAATTCACTCTCCGAAATGAGATAATTCACTTTGAAATAAGATACCATGAGTTACTTCAAATCGTGCTATGAAGTATTTTTGCAATTTTTAAAAATTGATAAAAATAAAAAAAAATCTTATTTTTTATTTGTAGCAATTTGTGATTTTTTTTTTTTTAATAGACTTCGCTAAGTATATAATAAAATGAATTAAGGCAAGATTTTTCAGACAACCTTATTAAATTGTCTGCAAAGGTTTTCGTTTATTTTGTTTGTACGTTCCAAAAACATTAAAATTGTGATTTTGATATGCCCTGATGCAAAAACTATGCAATCCAAATATTTTTTATGATAGGAAAGAGTATTACAAGTAATGTCTATAGGTTGAACGGTATTTCGTACAAGTATAAAATAATAACTCTTCTGGTGACCAGCATCCGTAAGTATTCTGCGAAATATTACAGTTGTAATTTATGCAGGGACAATTACAATATTCCTGAACGTTATACTTACAACGGGACCATATTATCATTGATAGATTTACTATAGGACTTATTGCCGTTTTTTATTTGCAAATGCAACTATAGAGGGAACCTTAAAGGACAGCTCTGATGGCAGTGTTCACTGTTTACGATAAACGGTATTAAAGTTGTACCATCAAGCCAATTGATTTATATGTCCCTACAACGATGGAAACGGTGTTCCTACAGCCATAAATTTTCTGCCAGTTATTTATTTACACGCCTTGGCGTTAAGGCTGTGTGTTTAGGATATGACGTCAAATTTCGGTCGTCCAGAATTTTACACCTTGTGGTACGACTCATAATTTACTTGCAGGGCTATAATGCGCTGAGCAAAATGATGTTTTGGCTTCCAAGAGTGCCGCCAGCACGTTACTGTAGAAGGCCATTGGACTGTTAGTAGCTGTTGTAAAGACTTTCTCATGTCCACTGTGTTTACCGCTTACAGGTATATTTAGTGGCGCTAATGAACCCACTTCAGGTCTTATCTACGACTGCTTGAGAGGGTCGTTCAACTGGGCTTCGTCTATAACGGCTTGACCTTCCAAGCAAGTCACAGAAACATTTTTAAAAAAGTTTGAATTCCTTGTGCACGAACATACTTTTACAACTTTTGCTATGAGCGCGTTTATAAACAAACCCAGTTTTTCAGCAATTTCTGTTGCACTTCTGCTGCGAAATAATAATCATATATTTAACTTCGGTTATTTTCGTTACGTTATTACCAGTGCTACTTCATTTAGCTTCAAAATATTTTGTCGGTTAAAATATTACAGTTAACTTTTGATTTGAGTTGAGTTATTTGGGCGGCTCTTTAACAGCGAGGTCTTGAGGGCTGGTTTAATTTACTTGAGAATCGTATAGAATCGTATATACAGAATCGTATATTTGGAATTTCCATTTTACGCATACAATTTTGAGATCTGTACTCTTTCCACCCTATACATCCTAACCAATATCATAAACGCGAAAGTGTGTTTGTTTGTCCTTCTATCACGTCGCAACGAAGCAACAGATCGACGTAATTTTTTGCACAGGGATACTTGGAGGGCCGGGAAGTGACATAGGCTACTTTTTATACCGAGAAAATATCTCATTCCCTCGGGGAAATTCTTATTTGGAAAATGAAAAAGTACACAAACGGAATAACAATGCAACGTCGCAACCGAGCAACAGATCGACGTAATTTCTTGCACAGGAATAGTTGGAGGGCTGAAAGGTGATATTGGCTACTTTTTATCGCGAGGAAATATCTCAAAAAAATTTATAAACTATAATAGTGAATCAAGTCGGAAAAAAGTTTGCCGCCAGCGCGTTCTCTTGCAATACGCTGTCTAAACCGTTAAATATGGAACAATATCATGTAGTATAGAATTGTGTGGAATAAAACGACCTTAAAAAAAACTCCGCGGTAGCATACATTTATCTATAACAAAGACAAACTAATAAGTGTTTTTACCATTTAATTCACCGAGACGTTGAGTTTTATATTATGCATAGAGTATAGAAGATTAATACTATGTAAAATTCAACTTTATTAAAAAAAAAAACCTAAACAATAATTCAGTAGTCCACGCGAGCGGAGGCGTGGGCACAGCTAGTAACACATAATTGCGTCCCAGCGCTATCCCCCAAGACTAAAAATAAACATTATGCTATATTTGGAAGTACGCACTCTTTAATGTCTGGAAGGGGATTAACATCAAAGAGAACATTTAAGCTATTAATACACTGTAAAAATTATCTGGTTAACTTCCTAAACTGTAATGGAAGTTTTTAACCTATACACTGTAAAAAATTATCTGGTTAACTTCCTAAACTGTAATGGAAGTTTTTAACCTATACACTGTAAAAAATTATCTGGTTAACTTCCTAAACTGTAATGGAAGTTTTTAACCTATACACTGTAAAAAATTATCTGGTTAACTTCCTAAACTGTAATGGAAGTTTTTAACCTATACACTGTAAAAAATTATCTGGTTAACTTCCTAAACTGTAATGGAAGTTTTTAACCTATACACTGTAAAAAATTATCTGGTTAACTTCCTAAACTGTAATGGAAGTTTTTAACCTATACACTGTAAAAAATTATCTGGTTAACTTCCTAAAATGTAATGGAAGTTTTTAACCTATACAGTGTATGTAAATAATACCACACATTAAGCTCCAAATATAGGAATGTTCAGCGTCGCGACTATACAAAGTTGGGAAATTCTCCACGCATTTGACTCTTTCCTGAGAAAATGTACGAACTCTACAATAAATGTATAGGGGAAAAAAATTACCATTCGTGCTTTCTCACTGGGCGTATACATTGGTATGGTAAATTTCCGAACAATTTCTTAGAGTGTATGATATATGATAGTGTTTAGAATGCAAAATATAGTGTTCATGGATACCAATTTTATTGATGTAGTTGAAACTATGAGCTTTTTTTTTTTCTTCAAACTGCACGGTATTATGAAAAGTAATGAGCAATAGTTAATTTGTTTGACTTCGTCGCCATAAGATAATGATTAAATATATTCGTCCAAGAACTTTAGTGAAACAAAGGTACACAGTTTAGAAATTTATCTTCCATCGTTCCAAAAGTCAAATAAATTAACCAAGCAACAAGCAAACTCTCCAGTGTATTCGTGCCGCCTTGCGTTAGCTAGCAATATACATATTTTATATATTTTATAAATACTCTTGACCGTGTAAACAATGCACATACCATTCTCAGATAATGAAAATTACTACTTTTCAATTGTTTTTACGAAGATACTTTATATAATTTTACTTTTTCTGTGCCACACAAAACGAAACCCTTCTTAAAAAATGAAAAGGTATTTCTAAAATTTATTTTAAAACTTGCTTAGATGAAGCTAAGCTTTTAGGGACAGCCATAAATAAGATATATGCACAAATATCCTCACTGTACAATTTTCTAAAAATACACATCCCCAACGTAAATGATCTCATTTCAACAAATGAGCTACTTGCAATTTTTACACAAAAATTTTTGGTTTAAACAGGTAGTTTAAAAAAAAATAATAAAAGAAAAGAATGTTTAATTTTCCGGAAATGACATTGCATACGTCTTAAAGTTAAAATAGAATTTGGCACAAATGTAAACAGAAAATTTTTTTTTTTACCTCTCAAATGCACATTATGATATTGTAAAACGCAAATAAATTCGTCCTAGCATTTATAAATATATTTATTTATGTGTACGCACATAGCTAATTTAGACAGTTACTTATAAACGGCGTGACACTTCCGGTTGACATTTTCTCCTTTCTTAGTTAACGAGGTTACCGAGTTATCAGATATAACTTTTCTGAGTCACTGGAA
Source organism: Clitarchus hookeri (assembly GCA_002778355.1). Classification (NCBI taxonomy): domain Eukaryota; kingdom Metazoa; phylum Arthropoda; class Insecta; order Phasmatodea; family Phasmatidae; genus Clitarchus; species Clitarchus hookeri. The sequence continues at coordinate 87,471 of NQII01004444.1, forward strand.
GAATTTGTTATTTTTATACTTCGGCAACATTGGTGTGCTAGGCCAACGGTTCACGATATATCTAAGGTCGGTTCACACGTATGTCTTTAAAACACCGCGCGGGCACAGCAGAAAGCTCTACAGAATATAAGAATGCATCTACGTTTTCTGCGAGCTCTCCATATAGATAAATAAAAAAATTTTCCTCTCTCATCTTTAAGCCTTCTCGGGGATTCTCTCCATATAGCTACCTTTCTTCTCTTCTCAAATAAATCATACGATTTTATAATACATACATTTAACATTTATTTACCACTGCCGAGGAAATTGAAAACGAATGTTTGTCTTATACAGTTCAAATAAAATTTCCGTTACCAGATAACGTGCTCGATATCTCGGTGGGAGGTTCTGTAAAGGATGGAAGTTATGAGATTGTGGATATAATATCTTATTATAAATCTAGTAACTGTGTGTGTGGCGTGCCACGCAGATACCATGTCTGTTGGGATTTTGAGACACTCGGGGAAAGTACGAACTTAAGTTCAACTAACCGTAAAGGCGATGTTCGCTTGAATCAAGATTTAACTACAACGGCGCATCTATTTTGAACGACAGGCTTGTCGGTTCCAGGAGTCTTGGAAACGGGCTTATCTTAAGCGTGCTATATTCATCCTGATATGTAATCCCGTTACAGACTATTCAATGATATCCCCTTGAAAAAGATATCCCCTTGAAGCGGCTCGTTAGCGGAGTGTAGTTGTTCTTGGGAACAATGGCTGTGCACGGACGCAGGATGACTCGTGGGATGGCCATCAATGTTCGATACTTTCAAAACATCGATGGTTCAAGGTTCGATGTTCGATGCCAAACAAATATTGTTCAGTGTCAACGTTCCATCCCTGGTACCCGAATATAATAATTTCTAGGCTTGTGCTGCAGGCTAGGAATGGCCAACCATGTTCGATATTTTTTTAAACATCAATGGTTCAAGGTTCTCAAAACATCAGTCGTTGAACGTTAGATGTTTAGATGTTAGATGTTTTACCATCGACGGTTTTCAGTCAATGTGACATCGATGCGAAACGTCGATGGGTTATTGTCGATGTTCCATAGTAATAGTTCTCGGTTTGTGCTGTAGGTTAGGTATGTCCATCGATGTTTGATATTTTCGTAACACTGATGGATGAAGGTTCGATGTTGGATGTTTTACCATTGATGTTTGATGGTTGAGGTTTATCAATCATCGATGATTTTCAATCGATGTGACATAGATGCCAAACATCGATGGGTTAGTGTCTGTGTTCTGTTAAGGTTTGTTCTACTCAGGTTAGGAACAAAACGTGATTTCTTACGAAAGAGTTTGGCATAGGAAAAATTTCCGCCGCTAGGTGCGCAGTGTTTCAAAAAATAACTTTTAATTAAAATTTTAAACTACGCGCATTATAAAAGATAAATATTTTACCTAGTTATGAAGTTATTTTATATTTGCTTTATGATTATTACTATTTGCCTGCTTTTTGACGCAGGAAAAAGAGAAAATCTGGTATATTACCGACACTAGCGTTTACCTAGTGGCGAAAATGTTTGTTTGTTCAACTTTCAACATTGATCTTCCCGGCCTGTGGTAGAAGTATGGTCCATTTACGGTTACTTCCAACTTTTCTGAAGCCCTGCTTAAGTTCTACTTCCACGATATTCCTCCGCCTCATTCGAACAAAGCTTAGAAAATTACACCAAAAGGCCTACGCACCGCATTCGTGCGCACTCAATGTAGTAACATTTCGCATACCAACTATTTATTACTGGGCGTTAAAGCCACACCTATTTTCTTACTGTCTTTATTCATATTAGTTATAAATTAAATATTGTAATTTATAGATAAAATGTAAGTAAAAGTTAAATTTAACTTAAAAAAAAAAGGGCACTTTTGTGTTAACACAAGCATACAACGCTTGTGACATATGACATATTTAGGAAGCAATCAAACACGTCATACATGGTGTGTTTTCTCAAAGGTTTGATTCAGAAAGTGTGAAGAAACCGTGGATATACCGTATCCTTAGTTCCGTCCCTAGTTCGGCTCGGCGAGCGGACGTACACTCCCCCCTCCCCCCCTTCTCACTAAGCAGCTGACGTGACCACGGCGGGCGCGCAGACGTCAGCGCCCCTCGCGGCGGCCGCGCGTGTTTACAGACGGGCAAAACAAACGCCGGGCGACGTGACGCTAGCCGGGTGCGCAGCATCGCAGGTGCCGCCGCCGGGACGGTTCCACTTTTAGACGCAAGGGCATGGTTCAGGAGTTCTTCCTTGGTTAGTCACCATACGTTGACCCTCCGTTCCTTCTTGCGAGCCTCCTGTAACTGCCTCTTCTCTGGAGCCGGTTGGAACGCCGCGCCGAGAGTTAAACTTCACTTGTCGATGGTTTTCAGCCTTAAGGCTACCGCCTACCTGGAGCGCCGGAGCCATAAGGGCGACACTGCCACGCGCATAAAGTGCGCCATCGCCACTAATGGGACTTCCAGCGGTGACCCTATTATTTTATCGGTGGAAAGTCTGTCGGAAGGTTCAGTGCAGGGCCCATTGAGTATTTTTGTACGTAACCGATGCGTATATTTTCAGATACAGCGCTTTGGAAAATCCGTTTTTAGCCATTTTGGAGTACCCTGAAATGGTGTTTCTAACGTGCGTCACATTTTGAAAGTACTCAACAGCCCTTGTCTGACGTGTGTGTTCCTGTCGTAGATCAGCGCATTAGACGCACGTTTAATGGTTTCGTAGTGTATTTCAAACACGCTGCAACGCACTTCAAGCGCCTACCTGGCGCTTGAATTAAGTTGTGGTTTGTTTAAAAAATTCAGCTTCCTTTCTTGTATGCATAGGAAACCAGTAAAAAATGAGCCCAATATGCTTTTATACGGAAAGTCACAAGCTCACTTCAGACTAATCGTGTATTGTACTAAGACATCACGTAGGTTGGAAACATTATTTTAAAGCCCTCCACCATCATGGCTGAAAACGACTTTTTCAGACTGTTGTTTCTCAAAATATACTGTTACTATAGCATGAACATGCCTTAATTCGGTGGCCTGCCTGAACATGCCATTACTCATGAGCGGTAATCAGGACAGCCAGTTGCCGCAATCGGGACTCGCACTGCCTGGACCCCGGTAAGCAGGAATATCCTCTACCATCCAGGTAATCAGGCCATGTTGCGTTATGCCACGCCGATATGAGGACACTGCAGAGTGGCGGAAGAGATTTCTCCATGTGACGCCGGCCGAGATGGAAGTCACAAGAAGTCTGCTGTGCCGACCACCATAACTCGTCATACTTCATCAGCCTGCGGATACTTCTCAATGTGGGACAGTTACAATATACTAACGTAGCTCACAGTAAGGTAGTGGATGTAGTTAACTTAACAATGGTCCCCCGACCTTATAGTATATTATGTACTCTCCAGGTGTTTGACTAAACAGTCTTACAGTAACCTATAGCTTCTTATATTTATTTACCCCACATGCTGCACCATAATGAGATCACCCCCCCCCCCTTAATCTTAACAACAATTACGGCTTGACCACAATATAAACAAAGTATAACAATACGAACCGGATTCATGCAAAACTACGGTAGAGGAGTGCATTGGGCTTTACTACAGTGCCGTGTCCAATAAAATTATAGGATCACCGCTTAAAATCCTATAGTTCCAGCGGTAAGACAAGAACACTGCACGTAAATTCACAACTTTTCACGTAGGAGCGATATTGCTTTACATGCACCGGCCGGCGTCACCGGTAGCGCTCCATTGATTTTTGCCGCCTCACTCACGAACACACCCTTCTCTAGACGGAAGCCTTAGGGTAGATGCAGATTGGCTTCAATGTAGCACTGAACCCAACTTTACAAATGCAGAAATCATTAAAAAGTAATACACACATACTAACAAAATTTTCAAGAAAGTATGGTCTATGTTGCATACGAAAGAAGAATGCATATATTTGGTAAAACTGTAAAAGAAATCTCGGCACTAATAAAAAAACTTAATGTATTGTGTGTACATTCGTTTAAGTTATGTAAATGATAACTTCCGTGACTGAAAACGACGTGTATAAAATCAATTACCAAACATATTTGTAAATATTATTACAATTTATTTATTGTTTACAATCAGAGTAATAATTATAATTGTTTCTGCCTGATAAATTTTTTTATGAAGCATCCTGAATAAATATACGTTTAAATTTTGAAAGAGAAAAACTATTATTGATAAAATTATTAATACTTAAAATAAGTACATCACATCAAAATATTTTACAGTGCTATAACGTGTATGCATTCTTCTTTCATACGCAACATAAATCGTACTTTTCTGACAATTTTGGTTGTGTGTGTCTACATTTTAATGAATTTTGCGTGTTGTAGAGTCCAGTGCAGTGCTACATGGGAAGCCACTCCTTAACATATTAACATCTTAACATATTTACATCTTAACATCTTAACAGAAATATAACGTACTGTATGCATTCGCGGCAGTCGTGGAGAATAGAAAAGTATCGTATTTGGTTATAGCCCACTCACGGTTAATTCCAACTTTTCTGAAGCCCTGCTAAAGATCTACTTCCAGGATACTCCACCGCCTCATGCAAACAAAGCATAACCGAGTCTAGAAAATCACACCAAAGGGACCACGCACCGCATTCCTGCACAGTCAGTGTATTTCGCGTAAGAACTGTTTCTTTCTAGGCGTTACCTACACGCCTGTCTTCTCACTGTTTTACTTATATTAAATGTAAATAAGGTATTATAATGTATAGGCAAAGAAAAAGCAAAATTGCAATTTAACAAAAAAATACGATAGTTTTTTGTCAACTGAAGTATGAAACACTTGTAATATGTGGCAATTTAGGAAACAACGTCATACACGGGGTGATTTTTCAAAGGTTTTCATTCAGAAAGTGTGAAGAAACCGCGAATAGATTATAGTCACGGATGACGAAGGTTATCGGTACCATCACATCGAGTCGCAAGCGCACCGTAAACGTCGTATTTCCCAGACGCACGAGTTGCAAGAATTTGAGCAGGTGATAGATGAGAAACTTCTTGTCAGGAAGCCTTTAGGGTTTCTTTGCCGCGAAGGCGGTGGTTCGGGAAGAAAAGGCAATTCGCTAAAGCGTGATGAGGCGTGCGCTTGCCTGGGGAGAATGTAAGTTAACGCTGAACGAAGCTGGCTTCCCTTCGTCAGCTGTGTTTTGCATAGGTCGATATGCGAGGTTCCCAATTACTAAACCAGTGGTTCCCAATTAGGTAAGAGCTGTGAAGCCGACCAACCGTTCGTAAGACAAGCAACGGATCATATACTACCCGAGGAGCTTAGTTGGTAGTTGTTATTTTATATCCGCACTATATATCGTTCAACGTGTAGACATCTGTAGCTACCTATTCATGAAATAAATTTTTTTTTTTTAGATAGCATGGTTTTTGCAAAATTACATGTCGAAGTCAAAATTTTGCTGTTTTTTTTTTAAATGCAGAAATAAAATAAACCAAACTGTTTGCAGAAAATTTAAAAAGGGCAACTGAAAAAACTTATATTAATTCTTTTTAAAGGTATATTTAGCAAAAGTTATTTTCTATCAATTCGGGGACAGTCACAAATAAAAAATATCCAAGAATTTCCTTACTTTCAGCAATTGTTTGAAATTGCACAACCATATCCTTGTACAATTTTATAGACGTCTTGAAGTAGCTGTTGGCTTCTTATTTCGGTGTGAATTTTCTCAATTCTGCACGTAAGATGATTTTCATTCATTGTGATTTTGGCATGTATTTATGCAAAAAAACTATGCGCTGAATTTTTTTTTTGTGAGGAAACAGCAATAACTGATAATGTCTACAAGTTGAACAGTATGTGGTACAAATATAAAATAACATATATTTTTTCGTGGCCAACGCCCTTAGGAGTTGAGTGGAGTTGAGAGGTTTGGAGTGTACTCTCTAGAAATTATCCGTAAATTTACGATATGAGTGTATACGTAGAGTGAGAAAGCGCGAGTGGATAAGTTGTTTCCCATACATTCATGGTAGCGTTCCTACATTTGCTCAGGCAACAGTCAAATGTGTAGAAACCTTAGAAGCAAGCACACTAACCACTACGCCACAAATGCACCCATGCATCGTGCTCTGTTTTAATAGGTCATCCACTTTCAATAATTTAACTTCGAAAGAGAACCGCAGCTCGCGGCGAAACTATAATTTGTTTGACAATGACAAGGAGAATGTTGGTTCCACGTAAAAAAAAAAAAAAATTGGGGGATAACTTTGTGCATGCAGGGGGAAATGAATGCTGCCGACAGCTGTTATATATTTTTTGGAGTGTTTATTTTCTGTATCCCTGCATTCTGTTGTTTATTTTAGTCACTCAACATTCACAGGAAGCCATGTGAAACCATGTGAATGTACTCGTATTTTGCAAACCCGCTTTTTTTACATTTAGCTGTTTAGAGAAGCATTGAACGGATACAAAATATGTAGCCTATCAAGAGATCATTCCGAACAGCGGCAAAATAATTCACCCAGCGGCATCGTCCGGCACGATTACCCACGTGCGAAAATCCGGGAGAGACCCCACCAGGAATCGAAACCGGTTCGCCTAGGTTGGAGGCGAGTAGTCTAACAACTACACGCAAAACAGAAAACAACAAATGTTAGGTATTTAATTTTAAAATCACCAAGATAATTACTGGTGTGATTTCATCGTTCTCGAGCCGGGCCGTGCCGAGCGCAAGCCAGGCGGGACCGAACCGTGTGGAATGAGCACTCGTACACGGCCAGGAAGAGTTTCGGTGAAAGAAGAGGAGTCGATCGCCATGGGGAGAACGTGTGAAAAAGCAAACTTGTCCCCGCCATAATTTATTTTCTTTTTATCGCCGGCATCTGGCTTCGATTCCTGCCGCGCGGCTGTCGTGGAGGGGAGAGGAATTCGAGCCGGGAGACAGATGTGTGTTTACAGGATGGCGGGTAGTTTTTAGAAGGGTAATGGGGTGTTGAGGTGGGGCGGGGGGATGTTTAGTGTTAGGTGGCCGGCTCATTAGCTAAANCCACCTCAAGACACGTCGATGTCAAACTGGGAATTGCCATATGAGCCTCATTGTTAGCAGTTGTGTCTATTCTAATAAAAAAAAAAAGCTACTTTAATGTAAATTTTTTACCAGGACAGAAATGAAAGTAGAGTAGTGGAAAGTGCTTATTAACGACCCCCTAGTGTTATACCTGCAGGCTTATCAGGGGATGGCTTTCAAACCAACTTACGACCTGACTTTAACTAACACCCATATCTTACCTGGGCTTCGAACCCAGATCCTGCCGCACCGTAGATCGCCGGCGCACCAACCGACTGCGCCATGGTAGGTCGGCATGTCCTCCCGTGACCATGTCCCCAATTTATAAATTGAATTACTGAAACGTGAACGCGATCGTCTAAAAGTGTCAAAGTCAGCTAAAAATGACTGCAAGTAACCCTTTGTGTAAGATATTTATTCTTCTGTAAAACAGTGTTTTAAACTATAGTTACAATATTGTATCTTTTCTGAACAGATTGCTGCGTTAAAATCCTATAGTCATCTCTTAACATTCCAAGGAAACACNTACAATATTGTATCTTTTCTGAACAGATTGCTGCGTTAAAATCCTATAGTCATCTCTTAACATTCCAAGGAAACACAACACACGCGAAGTTGTTTACGCTGTTTTTCATCTCCGTCGCAATACTTCCTTACGACCTTGAAGAGTTAAAAAATTTTTTTACTGGGGAGGCTCCTTAAAATAAACCCCATGCGCAGACCATTTCCGTACTCTAACTCCCCTCCTTCCCCCNTTTTTTACTGGGGAGGCTCCTTAAAATAAACCCCATGCGCAGACCATTTCCGTACTCTAACTCCCCTCCTTCCCCCGTCTTCTGTTGCTTCTTCGAGAATACGTAGATGGAGTGGCCTTTGGCTATTGTTTTCTATGATTATGTTATGGTATCAAGATCTCGATCAGCTGGTTAGGGGCAGTTTGGCAAATTTTGTCGCACTGTGGAATGCAATCATGTATGAACTTGCTTGAACTATTTTCTTGGCCNTAGGGGCAGTTTGGCAAATTTTGTCGCACTGTGGAATGCAATCATGTATGAACTTGCTTGAACTATTTTCTTGGCCATTTCGGATATCAGCAGTTTTGTATTACAACATCTTAGCGTTTTGTGCCGGCCAATCGTGGGTTTACACTATTTGTTTAATTTGCCCTAGGCGATTCTTTTTGAACGTAACGTAAGAGAGTAACTTTTTTGTAGTTTGTATGAAGCGTTTCAGTTGTGTTAAAGAAATCTCNAGGGGCAGTTTGGCAAATTTTGTCGCACTGTGGAATGCAATCATGTATGAACTTGCTTGAACTATTTTCTTGGCCGTTTCGGATATCAGCAGTTTCGTATTACAACATCTTAGCGTTTTGTGCCGGCCAATCGTGGGTTTACACTATTTGTTTAATTTGCCCTAGGCGACTCTTTTTGAACGTAACGTAAGAGAGTAACTTTTTTGTAGTTTGTATGAAGCGTTTCAGTTGTGTTAAAGAAATCTCNTCTTTTTGAACGTAACGTAAGAGAGTAACTTTTTTGTAGTTTGTATGAAGCGTTTCAGTTGTGTTAAAGAAATCTCAATAAGTGCTAAAAAAAAGGTTGGTTTAAACCATTTTCAGTTAATAGTAGCCGTACAACGCTTACTTTGTCCATATATACGTGTTTCACAACAAAAAATGCATTCACCTGTCTGTCTTTATCTTATACGAGCTAAGCGTTGCCTGGATGATCGCGAGAACGGAAAGTTAGTAAAACTGGCTGCCCTAAAACTAACCAGTATATTACTTCGATAAAATATATTGAAGCAACTATTTTTACGTAAACATTATAAGAACTGAGTTACAGGCTTGGTATAGGCTATTCACGGTAAAGTGAGCACTTTTGAAAGCCTTCTCATTTGAAATAACCATATATACATTTTATTTTAGCCTCAGACTTCCGAGTGCCGGAGAATATACCCACTGTGTTTATTACTTGTATGGCAATATATATTGAAAAAGTGGTTAAAGGATAAAAAAAAAAGACTTAAAGGAAAAAGTATGTAGGACCTCAAAATTGCTCACTTTACCGTGAACGGCCTATACGAATAGAATTGGTTAATACATTTTTTATCAACACGTTTCGGCACTCGTCCCTACATGTAACCCGCGTGTTTCTTTTGTGTGATGCTCGTCAAGTGTATTTTCTATTCACTATATTTATACATATTTCTCTTGTTACATGTGACGTTAACATCGCATTGAATTTCGGTGTATCAATACATTTGATATATAAGGGGTGAGATCGTAGCCACTTAGAGAGCTTAAAAGAAAACGTGTGAAGTTACGCAGCGCTCAATGCTGGTATTAATACGTAGTGTCCTCCCCCCCCCCCATCTAGGCTGACGTCATGCGCGCGAGTGGTCGAGGGATTGGACGACCGGACGTTTCCACCTTACTTCCATCATGGGTCCGCGCTGTCTAACGGCCTTGACCTAATTTTCTCCCTTATCTTACGTATACGTGACAGATGTTCGCTTTGTTTTTTTGCTAGCTNTCTAACGGCCTTGACCTAATTTTCTCCCTTATCTTACGTATACGTGACAGATGTTCGCTTTGTTTTTTTGCTAGCTCGGCATGCGTCGCATATTGAAACGTACGTAATATATTTAATATTTGTATGCTAATTTTAATTAATTCAAATATGTCGNGGCATGCGTCGCATATTGAAACGTACGTAATATATTTAATATTTGTATGCTAATTTTAATTAATTCAAATATGTCGTGCGAGGCATCGCTGGAACCGCCATAAGTGCAGATGTGATAACAATTGCAAACAGCTGGGCCTGCAGCTAGAAACAAATATAAAATTAACGTTTGTTAAATTGTAAATATCATAGAGCTGTGATATTGTTGGGGAATTGCAGCTCAACACAAAATATATATTTTTTCTGTAACTGCAGCTTTGAAGAACTGTTTGTGTCCTTTTTATTATACGCCCACGGTGACAGCGAATTCATAAAACATAGTCCTCAGACTTGGCGCTCTATTGCGAGTGTAATGTTTAAATTGATGGCTACTGAAGTCAGTATTTCTTGTTTTGCACACATTGGAATACGTATTTGCATATTACAAACACATTTACATTGTTAACAATCCCACCGCTTCGTTCGGATGGCGCTTGAATAAAGTGATCAGGCCCATGACAATGTAAATTTCGCGTGTGGCAGAAGGATACAAAACGAGAAGGAAAGTAGATCCTAAGCAGGGTTTTCGAAAGTGCTCAGATAACCGTGAACGGCGTATAGACTAAAGGTGAGGTAGACCAATTCTTCGTCTTCTGCGCATGTACCCAACGTTGGCCTACCTCACACCATCACAACTGTCAAAGTTACATGGTCAACTCTAATGAACATGTTTGTTTACGTACTAATTTTTAAAAGACAAGCATTTCTGTTCGAATAAAATACTTTCACCAATTTGAATCTACTCTAATTACATTAAAATTTGGCCAGAGGAAGTATGCAAACGTTTCAAAGCACTTGGTTTCATAAACAGTGTTACAACCTCAAACCCTATCCACTTTTTTTTGCACAAGTCGTGTTGGCAAAAAAAAAAACAGTTCAACGTTCGGACACAGAGTTTGGTCCTGCGCAGCTAGCTAGCGTGATCGCTCTACCCTATATTGAATCTACGGAACAGTCTATACGTCCCTGTAACTGGCGTAGTGATTGCCTAGAACATGGTAGGCATCGACATAAATAAATGTACAGGATGTTGCGCGAGGGGTCCGCCACGTTCGATGTCTGAACACGATGAGAAGTAAATGACGAGCTCCCGGTTGAAATTGCGCGGTTCCCGAAGGAAATAGAAAATAAACATCATTTTTCAGAAACATCCGCTTCCCCGTCTTCAAGGCAATCTTCGTGCTTGGCTAATGCGCGGCGGGTCGGGTCTGTGTGTGCGTGCGTGAGTGGGTGGGC
>NQII01004444.1:98622-126196 GCA_002778355.1 Clitarchus hookeri
TCGTCGAACTTAAGGACCGGATGTCTGGCTTCAGCCTCGCGGGCGGGGCGAAGGATAAACAAAGTTCGTCACGAACTGTCACGTCGCAGGGCAGACAGGGTATTTGCTCCTCTTTCAAGAAACTCATTATTCAACATCTGGGAGAGGGAGAGAAAAGGGGGAGACCCCAGCGGGAGAGGGGTAAAGGTCTCTGTTTTTTGCGGGGGGAGGGGGGGAGACGTTCCGGAAAGAAAAGCAGCTGCCTGCCAGCCTACAGTAACTCATTATAATTAAGCCCGCTAACTGGGTGGGATCAGCAGACGAGCCAAGATGGCCCTGACGAGTGATTGGCAGGCGACAATCCCCCCCCTGCCACTCCTGATAGGAAGGGGGGAGGGGGAGCAGATTTGTGCTGATGGTTTTTTTTTCCTTACAAGATTTCTGGGGCCTAAGGGAAATTACAACGCCTTAATCATCACACGCGAAATTTAACAGGCTTAAAATGTTTATACGTGTTACACAAGAAATGATCACCGTTGAAAATTATCGCACTGTGAAAATAATTGTGACTTATTTTTTAGAAACCTTATCAAAACGGAAGAGAGTAAAGGTTAATATTTTATTAACCATTTTAGAAAACGCATTAGGCATAGTTTTCCTTGAAACCTATAGAAGAAATATGTGTAGTATGTTAGTAAGCCAGCCCTCTTAACATGCAAACAGATNATAGTTTTCCTTGAAACCTATAGAAGAAATATGTGTAGTATGTTAGTAAGCCAGCCCTCTTAACATGCAAACAGATCTTTCTGTTTCAGGAGCAAACAGTATTGATTGTTATCTGAAATATATAATTTCAGACAAACTATGAGGTTGAAAAAANTTTCTGTTTCAGGAGCAAACAGTATTGATTGTTATCTGAAATATATAATTTCAGACAAACTATGAGGTTGAAAAAAGGTGAAAAATTCAACTACGGTTGTAGCATGGGCCAACATATTTAAAATTTTAGTTGTGCTCATTTTAATAGAACTTTACAATATTAATTTGCCATTTTTGATATGGCGTGCATATCTTAAATCCAAAAAATGTTCTGTTTTTTAGAAAGTGATTTATTATCCGCTCGCTACTGCTTTACGAGTTAGATTATGTTTATCAATGAGAGCACATTATTTCATTAAGTGAACACCGGTGGGGGACGTTTACTTTTCGGGGTTCGTCCACAGAAGGGACATGTTGGTGAATTTTCGTGCTTTGGCGCTGAGTTGAAATGGGAAGCTTTGCTTTGCAAGTTTCCTTATATTTCAGTTCGTAGTTTTGCTAGACACGTGGGTGCAAGGGAATTGAAAAGAACTCGTTAAACATTTACATGGGAGTCGATGACGAAAACCCGATACACAAAAAAAAAAGCCTTTAGCGCAGAAAAGGTAAGCTTGGAAAATAACGAGATCAGAAGAGTATCAATTGCAAAACAAAACTGAAAATATATTATATCTTTAAAGCTAATTTTGGCACGTTTGCGTATTGTTTTTCGTCATAAAAGAACGTGAAATATCTTCACGCTTAAGCAGTAATACTGTCCAGAAAGTTCTCATTAACACATAAAAGTTGGCATAATTGAAACAAAACTGAAAGAATAATAACATATGTAACTGTAGATGAGAAACAAAAGACATTATGCCATGTAATAGTAATGGCCTAGTTGTCCTAATTATTGGAAGTCTATGATGGCGATATTACTTATTTCCCAGCATACTTATGAGCTGCAGAATGCAGTGTTTTATCTTGCGACGCGAACATGATGTGCGTAAATTCCGGACCTTGCGACATTGTGAAAGTCCGTTACAGAGGCTGACGTAGCACATTTAATTCTGTAGGCTTGAAGAGTGTATTAGATTGGCGGTAATTGAATTTGTGGTAAGCAAACCTGTTGGGGGGTTTACTCAAGTTCATCCCAACGGTCACGCGGAATTATTTGATTATGATGCACATTCGAGCTATATTCGTTGCAAAAAAAATCCGTGCGCCCTTCAAACACAATATTTGGAAACCGCGAAAGCTGGTAAAATATGCACATCTATGGATGGCTTGCAAATGCATAAAGTGCAATGGCACGTGCGCATGTTGTATGAGGGCGCTGCCGTCGCCCTTAGTATGTCGCATTTCTCAGGCAAAGTGTCTGCGTGTCACGCACGATACTCCACAGGTGCGATGAATCGGTAATAGGCGCACCGAGAAAACGTACGAGAAACCCATTCGGACAACTGACGGAGTTCGAAAGAGGCCGGATATTGCGCCTGCGGGTGTTGGGGTGGACGGAGCGCCCTATTTCCAGTCATCTGGGCAGGTTGTGATGAGCACGTGTAGGTACCCACAGACGGCAGATCGATTTCGAACAACTCCGAAAGACCGACAGAGAAGGTATCGTTTGATTTTGAGACAGGCATGGGTGGATACAGCGACTTCCTTGTCCGCCATCCCNAAGACCGACAGAGAAGGTATCGTTTGATTTTGAGACAGGCATGGGTGGATACAGCGACTTCCTTGTCCGCCATCCCGCGACACTCTGCAGCTTCGATATAGCACTGCATGTCTACCAGAAGCATTTTCAGACGCCTCGCCTAGCGCAGGCCGATCTGCGATTCCTGCAAGCTTTGTGTGCTCTGCCATAAACACGTGAACATCGTCGCCTTTGTAGTGCTGTCAGCAGAGAGCACGGTGGAACCCAATGTTCTGGCGACGAATCAGCCTTTTCTTTGGGACTAGTGTCTACCATGCCAGAGTTAGAGGGACCACGCCACAATTCCTGCCTCAATTTACAGCGGCAAACTTCCCCTATTGGTGGCGCGATTACATAAGAAGCCCTTGCATACTACCGTCGTTCGCCACTGGTAGTGATATCTAGGGTCATTAATGGGCAGGTGTTGCCGTGTGCCCCAGTCTGGGACGGAGGTTGGATGGGGTACCTACCTGGACGAAAGGACCTTCAGCTCCTGCCTGTCCATTTGTTGACCCTTAGTGGGCCTACCTAGGCATCTGTGTGCGCCAACGACTACGTGGTGGTCCTTGGCGGTAACCCATCCGAAATACTGACCACGCCCAACGCTGTTGAATCATGGCGATGAGAAGACCACCAGGTTGCCAGCGTGGCATGACTGGCCGTCGGCGCTGGCTAGGATCTTTGCACGCGTGGAGGTGTACTGCTTGCCAGATATCTGCACGCTTGAGCAACCTCTCGAGGGAAGCCATTAGATAGAGAGCGAGGGACGGGCGTGTAACCGGGGAGATTAGAGCCTGTCACACCATGTAAAGAATAACAGAAAACACAGTCGCTCATACCCCTACATATTTTCAAAGCTCTCCACTATTGTCGACGAAAGTACATCACTATCGTCTCTGCTATAACTATCAACACTACATAGATTTAATATTATTTCATAGATGATGGATACTTTGAGCTTTGAAAACTAATTTACTTTCGCAAATGCTGAACTTACCGAAGGAGTAAATATGTTCCTGTCAGTTGGTAGGAAGAATTCCGCGCTGCGTTCTCAAATTACCTGCTCCTACTCCACGATGTCTACAAGAGATAGTGGCCAATATAGCAAGGCTGTTTACAACCGTCACCCAGGCTCGCATAGGTAGAGTGAAATCCAAATGAGGAAATATTGCGCAGAAGTACAAAACGCGTCGAGCTAGTAGAGAGAGTTCATTGCCACTGTAAGAAGGGGTGGGGTTGTTCAGTTAATTTGCGGTTTCCCTCCCTCTAGCGGCGAAATCTCGGGAGAGCCCCCCCCCCCCTTACACTGCCTCCCCGACTTTCCTTCCCGTAAAGTTGCGCGAAGATTATGTTCTAGTTTGAACTTGACTCTACATGTGACGGCCGGAATACGTATAAGACATCCTGTAGCTCAAAGAGATGCCTGTCCTGGCTCAGCGCCCGGGAATCACTTTCCAGCAGCTTGCAAGCACACAGCTCTGCTTCACCAGGAGTCTTTACGTGATGATTCAACACCTATCTACCTTCCCGAGCACCTTATTTGTCGCTCATTGAACATTTGTGGGAACAGATGGGATGCCAGCTTCCTGCATCTTAAAGTGTTCGTTAATTGGAGAATAATTTGCGACGGCCGTGCACAAATCTGCCTCATAATAGATAATATTTCGGCATGTGAGACCATCCCCGATCATATCGACGCACGTTGTGTATGCCCTTCGTCTCTGCTGCAGGTGGGCGAACATTGTCCTGATGCAATGATGTTGTAATCTTTTGTTCCTTTTGTCCCTACCATCACAGAAATAAAATTTAGTAGGAATCCAAAGGTCCCTTCACACTACCCAAATATTTGTGGCAGTTAAGTTAATGTGTAATGAAGTTCTTGATTTTCACTTGTGTTAGTGTATTCATCTTTGTTATTAATAATACATTATGAGGCATCTAGCAGTTTTCGTGAACTTTGTTTAAACAAATAAAACCGTAATATGCTTCCGAGGACGAAGTTCCAAGAACTGTATTTTAGTGTCACTCTAGCGAGAAAAAAAAACGCTTTACAGCACTACGGCACCAACTTGGTGCGCGCTGTGAGAAAATTTATCAGAGAAAGTGGCAATGTAATATTTGTGAAACCGGATTCCGGAGTAGTAATTCCTAAACACCTGTATCCGCATCAAAGTGTGACGCAAGTTTATTACAGTTATAACTGCACAGACATTCCCGATATTTCTGAAGTCGTTCTGTTGAAGGATCTGTCTTTCCTGCAGTAAAATCACACTGCTCTCCTGTGGAACCTGACAGTCGCCGACAGGACCACCACTGTTAGTGTTTTTATTACTTCTTGAACGTTTGGCAGCAACCACAATGTACAATTAGAATAAAATATATTCAAAACAAACTTAAATTCTTTCCTTTCACAAATGGTAGAAAAATATTTCACCGTATTTTACAAACTGATAATCTATATCTGAAAGCCTGTCGTTAAAGTAATAGCAATTACATATGCAAACATGAGATAATTTTATAAACTTATATCCAAAATAATGAAAGCAATTTCAATTTTATTTTTGCAAATTTTTTTCGGAGTCTACTTTTCCTTAAAATCCCCGTAAAAAAAATATTAATCATTAAAATCATAATCCACACAATTCACAATTTTGTTACTGTAGCCACATATTCTTCCTTAGTGCTGCGTGTAAAAAGCCGACGGTGGGAGAAATGGAAGGGCAGATGAGGACGTGCGTTATTAAGGCGATGATACGCCGACATATCGCGGGGGCAGCCCGATAGAGCTCAAGATTCGCCGGCTCTCGTTTGTCCGATAGCCCGTCTTCCGGTGCCGGGGGCGAAACTGCCTTTGCGGTTTCCGCGCGATACGGCGCCTTGTCGGAGACGGGGGTGGACCCTGGAGATTAAGGCGCGGTCTCTCTCTCTCTCCGCGAGGGGATGGCATCGCGGAGCTTGTCTGCAACACCCCCGACTAATTGGCACCACCACGCCGTGTGTCCGGGTCCGATACTGGCGCGACCGGGTAGTGATAGCCGGCGTATCTGTCCGCCCGTTGCGCGGTTGCCGAACTTGTGATCATGTGAGAAACATATGGATGTGTATGGGCTATTCACAGCAAAGTGAGCATTTGAAAGCCCTTTCACTTGGAATAATAGTCAATAAATATATTTTATTTTAGTCTTAGACGTTAACTTTCGAGTGCGGTGGATTATACACACTGTGTTTATTACTTATATGGCAATATTTATTTAAACAGGTGGTTAAATGATAAAAATAGCTGAAAGGAAAAGCGTAATTAGGGCGTCAAAAGTGCTCACTTTACAGTGAACAGCATATATTATATTGGAGTCGCTACTCGATTATTAATGGCTGTAGGCCTTCACGATTGGATGATTTCGATAATTTTATTCTGTTCGCAGTTTCTTCACACTTTTTGAATCAAAGCTTTGAAAAACACCCCATGTATGATGTGTTTGTTTGCTTCTTAAACATGTCATATAGCACAAGAGTTTTATACGTGTGTTAACATAATAGTACCTTATTTTTGGTTAAATTGGACTTTTGCTTCTATTTTATCCAAAAATAACAGTATTTTATTTAAATCTAATATGAATAAAGTCAGAGAGAAAATAGGTGTGTTGGTAATACCCGGTAAGAAATAGTTCTTATGAAACATTTTAAAACTGAGTGCTTACGAATTAAGTGCGTTGGCCCTCTGGTTTAATTTTCTAGGCTTTGTTTGCAAGAGGCGGAAGAATATCCCGGAAGTAGAACTTCAGCTGGGCCTCAGAAAAGTTGGAAGTAATCGTGAATGAACTAAACACAGCTTAGCTACTCTATTTGAAGAAAGGGAGCACCCCGAAAAAATACTCACCGCTGAACGGCAACGTCCACTACTTTTCTTACGTACGAAAACTGGGTGTATCTTTGCTGGGAGTCGAACTTGGATTGCCTTTGTGAGTATGTAACCACCCGAACCGCTTCTCCTATAAGTACTATGGGAAACGGGGTTGTGATAGATCGTATCACGTGTTTTTTTTTTTCTTCCTCGCGTGTTACTTCTCACGTATCTGTTCCTCAAGATGAAATTCCTGTCGAACCGAAGATCCAAACGGATCATGAATATTTCGGTTGGCTAATATTGTCGTGTGTCAACATACTGATTTGTTATGCCAGCTACTGAAGTCTCTCCTGAACTCGAAACGTTCGCATTTACTATTACTTTGACAGTTCCCTTGTTCGGATTCGCTCGTAATTGAATTGCTAAAACGCCCTCTTTGCTGCAACACATATTTAGCTGCAGCAAAGAAAAAAGGTTCTCTAAATGTGAACCACTGCAAATTAGCCTTACCACAAACATAGTTGTTGTTTGACCTCTATAGTAATGGCTATGGTAATCTTTCATTGTCGTTACAGAAGTCCATCAGACATATTGGGGTAGTATCAGTTACACTGTAAAGAAAATTTGTGCTCTGAAAAGCAACAGCCATGAGTAAATAACAGATAAGTAACAATTCTTTCCAAATTATATTCAGTAGAAAAATGAACAACAACTATGACTGCTCCGAGAATTGAACTCATGCCCCTCGTGTTACCAGCCTAGCGCCCTTCGCCAAACCTCTTTGCCTTGTTGCATTTATACTACTTTTGATAGGTAGATCATTGCAGTTAGTGAGATGGGCCAGAATGTGTCACGTCTTGAGGGGTAATTAGTTAGATAGTAATTTTGATAATCACTGCACTTCAGAATGACATTAAACGTCTGCAAGAGGACTGTACATTTACTCAGTCGCACTTTCGTAACTGTAGAAATGTTGGTTTAAGAACGTTTGCGTAGGGAGCGCAGTTACGCACTCGAAAATACAATGAACGACTGAAAACCTTTAAAATCGCTAAACATGTACCTTTGATGCGAAATATTTCTTTGCTGTGAGCAAACCAGCTCAAAAGATGTTTATTTCTTTGCTATAAAGGTTGGTAGTGTTATCATAAAACAAAAAACTTAAACATGCACATATTTATTAACAGCACACCTCTGTTTCTGTGACCGTTTCTTTGAATTAAAGAAATATTGTGTTGTTATAAACAAAACAGCCTCAAAGAAGTGTTTTTTTGCCGTACACAAAACATTGTAAGAATTTTTTTAGATTGTATCTGGAAGTCTGAGGTTAACTTTTAATGAACTGTAGACGAAGAATACTGAACACGACATCGATAATAATTTAGTTAACTAACTACAGGCGCCTTCGGGAACAATTGCAAATCGTAATAAGAACTCCTAAAAAAAATATGCACACATACTCCAACGCAATTAAATTAATATTATTTAGCTTATACCGTTGACACAGTTCAAATGTATTTTTATGGTATAAGCGAGACAAATTCTCGTGTATTTAGAAGATTGAGCTACTTTGTTATCCTGAAACCTATGGGTTTTCCTCGCAGTAATGATGGTTTACAGAGGGGACGTCGGTTCACCATGGGGAAGTTTCCCACAACCAAATAAATAAAAACTCTTCCAGCCCACGCCCTGGTAAAAAGGGTTCAGGAATGTTAGGCTATCTCATGGGAGAAATACGTCCTGCCGGCCCACTGAAAAGGACTCGTCTTCAATCTTCCGCTGTCAAGAGCCAGTCAACCACGGCGAGGGAGGCGTAGCTACTAGGCATACACAGGAGAGAGAGATGGAGAGAGAGAGAGAGAGAGAGAGAGAGAGAGAGAGAGAGAGAAAAAAGTCACTGTTCATTTCATAGTAGTCAGCAAATTCTGGGAACAGTTTCGGACAAAGTAGCGCATTAAAGGAAGTCGTGAATGTGTCAGAACTGATTTCCTTGAGAAACAGATGATTCTACGTGAAACCAGAAATCTAATGACCGTCGAGGTTTCCGCAAAAGCGACGTGTTTGTGATTCGCTGGACATTAAGACCAGAGTATTTTTTAATGAAACATAAAGTCCATTCAAGGTTACTTCCAAAATTTTCTGAAGCCTTGCTGAAGTTCTACTTCCAGGATATCCTTCCGCTTCATGCAAACAAAGCTTAACCAAGTCTGGTAAATTACACCAGAAGGGACGACGCGCCGTATTCGTACGCACTCAGTGTACTAATATTTTGCATAAGAATAATTTATACTCATGTCGCTTCACCCTCATCGACGCTCACGACACAGATGTTGAGAGCAACCCAACCCTCTCCACTCTAATTAACAGTTAGGTCCTTGTTCACGGCTATCCGAGCGGTTTGAAAGTGCATGCCAAGAACGACCTGACAATTATTTTGTCTAGGGGCTTATTTCATACCTAAATCACCAACCGCTTGAGCGAAACGAGCTCAAGAATAACGACGAGTTATCTTCATTTATTTTGCTCGAGAGTTCGCACGATTTCATCGGCCCTTGTGGGCCGGATATAGTCAGCAGCTCCTGAATGCGTCTCAGTGATGCTTCAACGTTTCCTCAAAAAGCCGATTTATCGACGTAGCCAAGTTTAGTAACGTAAATCATCACATTTGTATTTTACTCTTACGATTCTATCCCGGATATTAAAGACCACCTGCCCTACCCAGTGGACAACTATGTCATTGCGGCATGAATAATGGCTCGGATATGATGAGCTGTAGATGAAGCAGAGGCAGAATTAAGATGTAGGAAAGGGGAGTATGCGGAAAAAACCCTGGCATCGAGTGGCCAGCGAATAACTTGTAGGACAACCGAAAGGGGGGAAAATATTATGTATTGTCGAGAGGTTTTGGTCGTTGTGGTATTGAGCGCCGGTGAGGGTGAAGTGAAGTGAAGATGGATCAGCAGGGGAATGTAAGTTCGTGGGAAAAACAGGAATTCCCCGAGAAAACACGCCGGCGAACGGCAACGTCCGCCACGTTTTCCACACGCGAAGATCCGCGTGACCTTCGCCGGGAATTGAATCCGGATTGCTTCGGCGGAAGCCGATTAGTCTACAACGCCCACCGCGACCCTTTTAGACCTCTTGGGAGTAATGAGTTTTCATCATCCACCTACGCACGATACTAGAGAAAAGGCATCAGCCGACTACTGCCGGCTCGCACATGCAATTAGTTGAAGAAAGGAAGGCCGAGAGCGCGCCCGCGTCAATTACGGCGCGGGCCAGTTTCATATTCCTTGAGTGAACTTCCATAACGTCCCCGCCGCCAGAAACAAACTCTATTAATACTACAAAGTTTGAGGGCTCGTAATTAGGCGGGCGAAAGGATTAGGTTGATGGGAGAGGTGGGAAGACGAGGTTGGAGGGGTAGGCGAAGAGGACGTGAAACGACTCGACGCCATCCGCGCGCGACGGAGAGGTTTTTCCACGGCGGCCTGGCGTCGCGAAGGCGCCGCATCTCGTATTTATGTTCTCTCTCTCTCTCTCTCTCTCTCTCTCTCTCTCTCTCTCTGATCCGGCGTGCGGAGAGGAACATCTGTAGGAGTGTCGCCGCGAGGAACACATCGCGTAATATATTCGGGCGTGATTAAAAGCTGGATGCGAGCCGAGTCGACGCGGCGTGCTGGTGAACTGTCTCCACGAGCGTCGATCTTCTTTTTAACTAGCTGTGATCGTGTGTGTGTGCCACGATCTAAGGCCGTGGCCGTGTCTGAATTCGCAGCCTTGCGCCCTTGTCCACTTCCCCTTCGCATCTCCGAATTCGGACACCCTTGTTCGTTTGTACCTCGATTACTGACCGATCGATGTGCGAGTTTCTGTTTTTTTTTTTCTACACCGGAAGCCGAGACGGGAGTTCCGCGCGTTTTTTTACGTTTTCATTTGCAAGCCAACATGTGTAGAGAGGACGTTGTTGTTTTAAATGCGCGGAGAATATTGATGAGAAGTCTAAACGCTTTATTACAGTTTGTGATTGCGCTATTAGCGTTCGTCGCCCAGCTTTAAAGGCGCGAAGATAAACAGAGAACAAACAGCAACGAACAGTAGAGCATCAAAAAACTAACTAGGGCATGAGACACGCGCCCTTGGCTGAAGGGGATATTCTAGGGTGCATTCGTGCCCAAGCCGTGCATTTGGACAAGTTTTTTAAGGTCCGAAGGCCAGCACACCCTCCATCCTCCCGCACTGCATCTGTACTCGGATGAGTAAGACAGTGCACGGCACTTTCTCCTCTTTTTCGAATTTGGACAGTGACTATTTGACGTCGCGCCCTAGATGCGGTTTGCTAGGGCACGAAGACAGGCAACGGCCCTTCGGCACGTGAATTCAGACGCGGCCAAGGTCTCAACTGGTTCAAAGAGCGCTCTCTCGTGCTCTCGCTCTCGCGAACACGTCATTATGACGTCAGAGAGAACGCTGTCTGGTCGTCTCTATTCGTGGTAGAGAGCGCGAAAGCACAGAGAGTGCACGAAGTTGTGTACTCGCTGGCGCTCTCTAGCACTCTTTGACCACGCGCAATATTTGTTTACATTATTTCGATGTTTGAATAAGGTTATAGTCGCTTTATAGGCCAAAACCACGTCGCATTCTAACTGCAAGTTAATAGTTTCAACTGTTTTAGTCAACGAAATAACTTATGTAACGCGTATTTATAAAAAAATTCATAAACATTTCTGACGTAATCTCGTATTTTTTTGTCAATATTTAAAACAAGAATAATAGTATTTTAAGCGCTAATAATTATTCTGGTAGTGAAATAGTTATTTGTGGATTATTTTGAACACATGAATTATTTACGTTATCTATGACCGCGATTTTAGCTTAACATGATATCCCGCTTTTTCGTATCAGCTGTCTGCGTGACGTCATAGAGAAACAAGAGAGCTCTTTGTCTAGGGAGTGGTTGTCTCACTTTCACAGAGCGAGAGCGTGAGAGAGCGCGAAGCAGTGCTGTTATGCGAAAGAGTGCTCCCTTGAAAGAGAGTGTTCTTTAAATCGAGACAAGGCCTTAGGACCGGTCGGGACATCACTGTAGAAAAACTGACATTACAATCGTTGATGTGACGAACCGCGAAGTGACAAGGCCAGACTGGCTGAGATAAGAGTCACAAGTAAACACCTGGACGATGACTCACGGTGAGAAGGCGGTAAGCATACGGCGAGAAGATTAAGAACGGAGAAGAAAGACAAAGTATGAACGGACTCATGCCCTACCCAAAAGCGGTACAGAAGCTTGAGGTGAGAACGAAGAAGCCCGCCGAGCCGCTCACCGGAACAAGTCTGTAGAAAAACTGACCACTTTATTGAGTTGAGATAGGTTTTGTTCGGCACTCCAGGCTCCCTTCTACCTGGAGTGTTTTTTTTTTTTTTCGCGTTTGAAATCGAGAAGTACGGGAGCGATAAAGGTGACACTGCCACGCGCATCAAGTGCGCCATCGCCTCTAAGCGCAAGGCTCTGAACTGGCGTGCAGTGTTCTAGTCCCACTACGCGGTCACCCTATTATTTTATTAATTGAAAGTCTGCAGGAAGTTTCAAAGCAGGGTCCATGAGTAGTTTTGTATGCATCTGATACACATGTATTTCAAGTACAACGCTTTGAAAAAGCAGTCTTTAGCCATCTTGGAGTACTCACAAATGGTATTTCTAATGAGCGTGGCGTCTTGAAAGCGCTCAACAGCCCTCGTCTGGAGTGTGTGTTCTTTTTGTAGATCAGCACACTGGTCGCACGTTTAATAGTTTCGTGGGAAAACGAGTATTTCAAAGAAACTGCAACGCAGTTCAAGCACTAAACGTTAGATTATGTTCGCGGAAACCACGACTGTACAGTGGTGTAGCTGGTTTTCTCGTAAGTTCGAAACTACCTTAAAATGCAATTGATATTCTTGTTATACTTACCGTTCTCTGTTGTAGGGGGAAGAATTTAGACGTAGTATGTTGCGAATGAAGTAATAAATAAGAATGTAGTAGTACTTTCCGTTGTACAGTTTACAGTTTTAAGTTTTTTAAATGCGAAAAACTATTCGGTGCTGTTTTTTTTAATGTACAAATACTGCATTGAATCATACGTACGGAAAAACCAACATCTTAAGAAGGAAGTATCCTTGCCATCTTGGACATACGTATTTTGCTCCATAACTTAATTTTCGGAGTCAATATTTAAAAAGTAGGCTATTCAAGGCACAGAGGACATCTTAACAGTTATTTAAAAATCCAACTTATTTTTCTTAAATGATTAGTTTCACATATGTAACCGTAATGAAATATTACCTAATTATTTAATAATTGCAATCAAACATGGGAAGACACAGGTATAATTGAAACAGTACAAATAAAAAAAAATCATTAAGTAATCCTCTATGTCATGTCTAGGTTTGATTTTTTTTATGTCCGGTCATAAATTTTCATTAAGAAAATTTGTAAGAAAAATCGAATATGGAATGGATACTACTCCCGTGGGTCATAATCCAGTCCTAGACGTGGTGGTTGCTTTCGTTTCTTTCAACTACACAGGCTAAACAGACAAGTAAAACTCCAAATCTGTCGTTTATTTCGACCGGATGTGACATCACAGCCATTACAAATGTCGCTTCTTTCAACCTTGTGCAGCTACACAGGCAAGTTTGTGTAGCACAAAATTGCACCACATTTTTGAGGAGGTGTAACTGGTGTAGTGTAAATAAAAACGCGCGGATTTGATATTTGTCACATGTTTATTGAATGAATGAGGAAGCATAACCAGATGAAATTCTGTTACATTCTTGTGGTTTACGGAATTTCATTAATGAAATCAACTGCTAAAGCATATTTTAAAGCAATATAAAAGTAATGTAACCTTTAATAACCCGCGTTGTTTTGTGTTTTTGATGAAAATACAATTATAAATTAACGTGCGCATATTTATAATTTACTTAGAGACTTCGGGGATTATTTTATGTTAAATTTACTGAACAGTAAATATAAAATAATAGGGGTGTATGTTTGCGAAGCATTTCGAATCCTGCATACATGACATTGCAGGCTAGAAGGCTAATTATATGATTTACGAATGTTAAAAAATTCATTGTAATAAAATTAATTAACCAGATTCACTTGTCCTCTCGTAATAAAGAAAAATTTCGACACACAAATATATGTGTTGACAATTGTGCAACGTAATGGCGGCGAGAGCTGCACAACATTAATTCCTTTCAACCCTGCCTGTGTATATGCACTGCACCACACAGGCCACACTATTTTCGTTTGAAAGAAGCGAACCTAGAGAGTACGCCCGGAGTGAGCCCG
This sequence comes from Clitarchus hookeri, assembly GCA_002778355.1. Lineage (NCBI taxonomy): Eukaryota > Metazoa > Arthropoda > Insecta > Phasmatodea > Phasmatidae > Clitarchus > Clitarchus hookeri. The sequence goes on from NQII01004444.1 coordinate 112,279, forward strand.
GTGCGGCGAGCTCGCAGGGGCTTCGCCCGCGTGGAAGAAAGCTACGGACAGGAACTGGTGGAGGGAGAGGGGAAGCGTACCTCTGTCTGCTCGGAGCCGGTACCGGAGTATCAAATGTCCGCGCCAGTCCGGTCGGCNAGGGAGAGGGGAAGCGTACCTCTGTCTGCTCGGAGCCGGTACCGGGGTATCAAATGTCCGCGCCAGTCCGGTCGGCACGAGTCTCACGCTCGGTGCAGTTCGTCTCTCCGCCCGTAACTTCGGCCTGCGTCGACCGACATCGTCCGCGACTCTCGGGGAATGCCGCACGGCGCGGCGTGTGTGGTCGGCGATGCTGCAGTCTGCAGGCGCTGGCAAGGCGAGTTGGATAATTCGAGAACAGGTATCCTAGCAACAGTTTTTAAGGGGCCTCGCCAGTAGAAATTTCTAAACGCGATGGGAAATAGCGTAGACGAGCATCGCGTGTGTTCTGTTTCCTCAGAATTTTTTAAGCGCTGATAAGGTTTTAATACGGCAATAGGTATGCTCAGAAAAGATACAGCATCGTCGCTATAGTTTAAAACACTGTATTACAGACAGAAGAATAAACACCGCAAACAGAGTGCTACTTAACTTCAACAATTTTTCATCGACCACGTGTATGTTTAAATAACGAAGTTTATAAATTGGGAACAAAATATCGACTTTCATTTCTGCCCTTATTCCATAGTTTTTTTAAAATTTGAATAGACACAACTGCTTACAACGTGGCCCATTTAACAGATAGGGAGGTTCCTTAAGGCACCCGTCTATTTGGCACTTGAACTGCGTTGTTAAAATTTTGAAATACTTTTTTTTTTCACGAAACTATTAAACTGCTTCTAATCTGCTGATCTACAAAAATAACATACACTTCAGACGAGGACTNACGAAACTATTAAACTGCTTCTAATCTGCTGATCTACAAAAATAACATACACTTCAGACGAGGACTGTTGATTGCTCTCAAAACGTCACGCACATTAGAAACGCCATTTCAAAGCACTCCAGCATCGCTAAGAAAGACACATTCAAAGCACTCAACGTCGAAGTATGTGCGTCAGATACATACAAAAATACCCGACAGCCCTGCATTGAACATTGCTACAGACTTTCCACCAATAAAGTGATAGGGCCACCGTCACTAAGCGCGAGGCTTTGAACTGGCATACGGTGTCCTCGTATGGTATGAAGCGCCATAGACAGACGCAGCACGGCGAGAACACAGCACGCCAGTTCAAAGCCTCGCGCTTAGAGGCGAAGGCACACTTGATGCACATAGGTGTGTGGCTCGTACCGCTCACGCGCTTCTCTGCATTAGAAGCAGAAAGTAGCTCCAGGTAGTAGGGTCCCCTTAGGCACTACATATTTTCTAACGTCGATGGCTTGTAATCTTTATTGTGCGTGGTATAAACTATATTAGTTTGCGCCTAAGAAAAAAAAAACATTTCTTCAGCATTGCCTATTTGACAGAATTTATAATTTCCTTTCCGTTTGCAGTAGTTAATTAAATAATTTAATTAAAATTTTGCTAAATCTGTTGAACCACTCTTTGCATCAAACAACTATTAATTTACAACAATACATCATTAGAGTGTATCCATTTTAATTTCAAATTTTTGCGACAGTTCAGACTGCACAGGAAAGAGCAATGAGAATGATAAATTAGTGAAGAATATATTTTTCTGAACTGCAGTGCAGTTATTGGAGGAATTAAAAAATTTGAAATCTCATGCCGTGAGAATGAGAAATCATATAAGTAATTTACCATTTAAAAATACCATACTTTAAACGTGTCCATACGAGCAACGATAACATTACAGAAAATAAAAATGAATACATAATTGACCAATTTTTTAAAACCTACTTTGTATGTCTTCGTGACTAATTCATTATATTTGGTCCTTTTAAGTCTTTTAAGCCATATTTTTCAACCAGGATAATAGCCTATGCTAATTTTTTTTTAATTGTAACTCATTTTGTTTTATTATTTTATTTTCCAATCTTAGAATTACTTCATTTTTAACATTATCGTTTCATAATTTAAAAACCCCATAAAACATTATATATACAATAAAATATTTTTAAAAGGATAGTCATGCTAGTAGAAAAAAACAGCTTTCGCTTTTTTCTGGTTATGCCCTAGGTAAATTAATCACTTGANAAAGGATAGTCATGCTAGTAGAAAAAAACAGCTTTCGCTTTTTTCTGGTTATGCCCTAGGTAAATTAATCACTTGATTATGACTGAACCTTTCGGAGTTAACACGTGTATAGTCCATTTGTAACTTCCAACCTTTCTGAAGCCCTGCTAAAATTCTACTTCCAGGATATTCCTCCGCCTCGTGCAAACAAAGCATAACCAAGTCTAGAAAATTACATGCAAAATCTTATTACAGTGAGTGCGTACGAATGAGGTGCGTTGTACCTTCGGTGTAATTCTCTAGACTCTGTTAAGCTTAGTTGGCATCAGGCGGAGGCATATCCTGGAAGTAGTGCTTTAGCAGGGCTTCAGAAAAGTTGGAACTTACCGCGCGAGTGGCTTATAACTGAGTGTAGCAGTGGAAGGTACTAATTTTCTTCATTTGATGGACGTAGAATGTCTATAACGCGCAGGAGTTCTCCCTTACAGATTTCTAGCCGGCCGTCTTCAGAAGCTCTCCCAACGGGAGTGTATTCGCATCACGCGAGGGAAAAACGAGCGTATACAGCGTATACGCCGTATCGGCGGGGTTGCTCTAAGTGGTCTCGTGTTGACATAGGCGCCGTACCATTAGCGTCCCTCCCCGTCAGGGGTGGACAAAAGCCCCCGCTCCGCTGTACGTGGGGCAGAACCTCTACAGCACGGCAGATACACGTAGTCTCTAGTCCATTCACTGCTACTTCCACCTTTTCTGAAGCCCTGCTTGAGTTCTACTTTCAGACTATCACTCCGCCTCATACAAAGTCGAGAAAATTGGGACAACGCACCGCATTCGTGCGCACTCATTTTAATATAATTTTGCACTAGAACTATTTCTTACTACTCATTACCAACACGCCTATTCTCTCCTCGTTTTGATTCATATTAATTATAAATGCAATTTTATCGCTTAAAGATAAAATATAGGTAATACTACAATTCAACAAAAAATAAGATATTGTTTATTTTAACTAGGTATAAGAAGCTCGTGACGCATGACATACAGTATTTAGGCAATAACCGGACACGTTGAACGTTGGAACGTTCAAGGGGTGATTGATTTTCCAATGTTTTGATTCAAAAAGAGTGACTATATTCNGATTGATTTTCCAATGTTTTGATTCAAAAAGTGTGACTATATTCGTGGTTTCTTAGCACTTTTTGAATCAAACAGTGTGAGAGATCACTCCGCGTATGATGTATTTCGCTGTTTCCTAAGTACGCTACGTATCACAAGCGTTTTATGCTTCTGTTAACATAAAAGTATCCTATTTTTGGTTAAATTAAACTTTTATCTATATTTTATCTGTAAATTATAATACTTCATTTATAATTAATACGAATATAAACGGCGAGAAAGTAGGTGTGTTGGTAATGCCTGATACGAAATAGTTATTATGCAGAATGTTGTTAGAATGAGCGCGTACGAATGCGGCGTGTATTCCATTTGCTAAGTTTTGCTTGCATGAGGCGGAGNCAGAATGTTGTTAGAATGAGCGCGTACGAATGCGGCGTGTATTCCATTTGCTAAGTTTTGCTTGCATGAGGCGGAGGAATAATTTTAAAGTAGAACTGTAGCAGAGCTTCAGAAAAGTTTGAAGTAACCGCGAATGGACTATACAAGGTGATTCTAAAATCATGGGACAAACATTGAGGGGTGGTAGAGCTCACTAAAACAAACAATTGTTGTATAGGAATATATGGGCGGGAGTGACGCGTTGAGGCACAAACACAAAAATAACACATGAAATGCAACACATTGTTTATTTACAACGTCGCCGCTAAATGCCTTTTTACAGCAATGTTTATTATAATCGCTCAAAATTGCTACCACCGACAGTAATGCAAGCTTGGCAGCGTCGGTGGAGTGATTGGCGAACAGATTCAAATACGCCGGGTATTTCACGCACGCCACCATTGTCAGCCAATCACGCCCATATGCAGAGGTCGCCAAGCATGCGTGATTGTTGGTGGATGCATTTCCAGCAACTGTTGTAACATTTTCTGTACGCAATCACTCGCTAAGTATGCTGCTAATGAACATTTTATGTTTCCGTTAATGTGTTATGTTTTTGTGTTTGTGTCTCAACGCGTCACTNATGCTGCTAATGAACATTTTATGTTTCCGTTAATGTGTTATGTTTTTGTGTTTGTGTCTCAACGCGTCACTTCCGTTTGTTTTAGTGAGCTCTACCACCCCTCAATGTTTGTCCCATGATTTTATAATCAGCCTGTGTACAGGCCCTCGAGAAAAAATAAACCTGAAGCGACTTCACTGTTGGTTCTGTGGTATTAGTGCCTCAGCAGACATTGTGCCAGTCTGTTGCCGATGCGATTCAGATTCGATGTCGAGGAGAACTAAGTCCTTGGTGAGAAACGTTGACTTTGCAGATAACCTTAATTTTTTTTCGTTGATGATCCCCGTGGCTGAGGCTGTTAACCTTTTTAGTCACAATGCCCAATATTGAGTTCGTTGTATAGGAATAGGATAATCAGGTATGTGTTTAAAGTAAGGTTGAGGGTATTCGTTTTGAGACCACTTTTTAGGTTCATATACAATTGCTGCCATCAGCATCAGACACAAAGCACGTTGTTTACAGGCCACGAGTTGTAAGGTAGTGTTATTGGCATACAAATAGGGTCTACAGTTTCTGACAAAAATTAATCTCGTTATAGTTCCGAAAATTAAATGCAGTATTTGTGTACGACTTAAAGGAAAATGGTGGCTTCCGGCCACGTGGATAGGGTTTCAAGATGTGTGCACCGTTTCTAGATGTAAATTGAAGTAATTTGGTTTATAGTTCGCCACTAGGTTAGCCTGAGCGTACATTTTAGGTCATTACAATACCAAATCAGGTTTTTTTCAGTGTGTTTCCATTTAACGCATCATGTCATTGTGTTGCATTTAATGTTCTGGATGCCCACGGCCTTGAAGTTTTGATCATTCCCATACACCACCTCCTTCTTACTGTGTACCAACTTTGGGAAAAACACGTGTATTCTTACGGGGTATTTTTTAATGCATTTCTACGAGTGTATTTATTCTCAATCCAAACCCAAATCTCCCCCGTTGGGGCCCACCTAAACTTGGCTTGCTGTCTTCATGGATGTAACGATATCTCATTCCCAACTCGAACAACGTCACATTGACGCATTCAGAATTACAGCTTATAGTTGTGATGCCCGAAGAAGATCTTTCGCAGACTGCAGTGAGAACCCTGAAATACAAACTGATCGTTATTCCTTTTTTCTAGTTATTTTCATATCAGTGTTTATACTTAACCGATTTTCATAAGTTGCAAATAATAATTTTAACGTAATTCAATGGCTATAATGTTTATATTATATATAAAATATTTCCGATATAATGTAAGATGTGGCTTAGTACAGCCCACGTAATTTATTAGTATAATAGGCGTTGACGCGAATAATAAATATTAATCTGTATGATTTCTACCGTCATATTATGTTTTGGCGTTGGCATACAAAAACGTATTAAAAACTAAAATGTTATATTATTTTACGAAAGTGTTTGGGGCAGAAGTTCAAAGTTGACAAATGTTTCTCTTAGGATACAGTGTGTCTTAAGGAACCCGCCTACCTGGCGTTTGAAATGCGTTGCAAAGTGTTCGAAATTCACGTTTTTTCCCCCACGAAGCTATTAAACGTGCGTCCAATGTGTTGGTCTAAGAAAAGAACACACACTTCAGACGTGGCCTGGCGAGTGCTTTGAAGACGTCACACACGCTTTACAAACATCATTTCAGACCACTCCAGCATCGCTAAAAACAACTTGTTCAAAGCTCTGTGTCTCAAAATATACGCTCCAGACACATACGAAAATACTCAAGGACCCTGCATTCAACCTTTGTTCAGACTTTACATCGTTATGAAATGATAGGGCAGGTCAGACGCAGCACGACGAGGACACTGCACGCCAGTTCAGAGCCGTGCGCTTAGCGGCGATGGCGCGCTGGATGCGCGTGGCAGTGTCGCCCTTATCGCTCCCGCGACTGCTGAAGTATGGCACTACTTACGTTAGGGCGTACACAAAACCACCGCTTTCGCTCTCACGTGTTGGTTGTCAGGCGAGGATCGTGTGTTCCTAGACGCTTGTCTGTCTTGATGTGTGCCTGAGTTGCATGACCGTTATGTCGAAGTTATTTCATGCCACAAAATCATCTTCAAGGGTAGTAATCTATGATATCACGTGATTTACAACATATATTCACCGGTTAACCATCACAACGTGTGACAAAAACTTTCAGATGTTATGCATAACTTAGTTGTATTTAATGACTTAGACGGGAAAGCTGAGTCTAAAATCAATTTTTCGTTTCTTGAAGGAACAAATATGCAGTTTTTTTTATCGCAGAAGTTGTAAGACGGTAGGTCGCCGACTTGTGGTTTTCTTCCATAAGGCGTCAGTTTTCCTTGTTCCGCGTTGGTGGAGGGGGGAGGGTTGTGCTAGCGCCATGCGGAGTTGGGTGACCTCTACCTAGTTGCAGTATTCAAGGCCGTTGTCGCCAAGCCGCCGTCCGACCGCCGGCTCTGGGTTTGAATCCCGGCTAAGCCTTGGATGTAGACGTGTCGTTTAAAGCCGCCATTCCACTGGCGCGTGTTTGTGCGATAAACGTGACGTCATGTGTCAATGTGGGTATTCCGACATTATAAGCTGACAGCTGTATCCAACTGTCCGTCCCTTTCCACTCCGAATACCGGTTTCTGGGTCGGCCTCTTTGATTTCAACACAAGGACGAGGATGATCATCTGGAGACAGATCGACCCGGACATGCTTGACAGAAACCAAGCCAGGGGTTAAGCTAGGGGAGGGGGGATCGGCACATACTCCCCCCTCCCCTAAATGAAAATAAAATATTCGAAAGTAACATTTCAAAAAATTAAAACTCTCATTTTTTTTTAAGTAAGAAATATGTGATACCCTCTTAAACAAGAAGGATGTTTACATCATTTTATTGATCCATATCTATGTCTCCGCCCATTTATTTTAAATATTTTTGAACTAAACATAAATAAACTGATTTCTTTAGTTTTTTCACATATGAGAAATTTGCAATCCCTCTTGAACACGAAGGAGGCTTATAGCATTATGTAGTTGCGTCTGTACATATTAGCCCATTGGTTGTAAATATTTTTTTAAAAGAAATAATTTTAAATATTACAGCCTTTACATTTTTTTTCCAAAAATATAAATGTGAAATTCTTCCCCGAAGTAAATTCTTGGCTACGCCCCTGCATCAAGCAAGGGTTTTCCACAGCCCGCTGTTTGACAGACACAGCCGACTGCAACGTCAGATTATGACGTGCTCGTCGACCGCGGAGCAGTGAAAAGACCGCTTTACATATGTAAGTTCTGGTTAATATTGTAGGTCGTCTGACGTCTCCTGTTACACCTATCTGCATAAAACTGGGTACTTAAAAAAAAAGGAACAGTTAAAACTACCTAGATGGTAATGATTTCTTAGATTATTTTATATGATTACTTAAATATCTTTGCTTCACACCGGGAGGGTGGTTGGGGTGCGTCGTACATGCCTGACCAACTTAAACTTGTAGCTTTGCCAACCAAGGTCGCATCCTATCTGGGGGAGCGCGTTGCGATTCCTGTGCCTAGAAGATGGAAACATTGCTGCAGAAGATACGCTAGTGACAGTCTCAATCTCAGTTATAATCTATTCGCAGTTTCTTCACACTTTTTGAATCAAACCTTTGAAAAATTACTCTATGTATGAAGTTTTTGGTTGTTTCATAAATACGTCATGTGTCACCAGCGTTTTATACTTGTGTTAACATAAAATTATTTAATTTTTTTTATTAAATATAAGTTTTACTTGTATATTATCTACAACATATATTTTATTTGTTAACTAATGTGAATTAAAATAAGGAGAAAATAGGTGTGTTGGTAATGCTTAGTATGAAATGGTTTTTATGCAAAATATTATGAAACTGAAGTTCCCACTAATGCGGTGCGTTCTCCCCTTGGTGTAGTTTTCGAGACCTAGTTAAGCTCTGTTTGCACGAGGCGGAGGAATATCCTGGAAGTATAACTATAGCAGGGCTTCGAAAAAGTTGGAAGTAACCATGCATGGACCTTGCGTATGGTGGACTTTCAGGATGTCCAAGGTGTGGCTGTTAAGAAACGGGACTGGTGAGAAAAGTGTGGTTTAATGCCTAAATATTTCTAAGCCTATTTTCAATCTCTTCAACATACTTCCCTCCCCTATATACACACCGCTGCATACGTATCTTCAAAGCAGAGCTGAAGATCATTTACTTTACCCTCCTCAACAGTTCTGCCGTTATTTTTTCACCTCTTCGGCAGACTGGAAATGTGTTACTTTTCACTTCGGGGAACAGGTTGTAAGTGACACGGTGCGCCATATCTGGCGAATGTGAGGTGCGTTCGAACGCAGCGATGCGTTTCTCCGTTTTAACCCATTCTGACCCAGTGTACACACTTATGTACACTACGCTCGCGTAGGCAATTTTTGGTCTGTACTGCACACTGCGAAGCCCAACGAGACAACGATCTTATCTGTGTGTATAAATGATCCACAAACAGTCTTACTGGTCTAGATCGTAATTGGATCATGTGACATATACCCTACAGCTTATTGGCTGTGGCAACGAAACAAGTGTAGTGTCGACTTAAGTACAGCACGCGCCGTAAAACCTTTGTTGTTTGCAACACCCGAAACCGTAAATTGAAAGTGGGTCTGAAAGAGTTAAAAGAAAGATTCACATAGAGGCTTTACGAGCAGGCGTGTTGTGTGCTGATTGTAAGATCCCAAGAGTTGTTCTTCCAAAAATCTGTTCTTTTCTTTCTCGTTCGTTCTCTCAACTTGTTACTCAGGACGCTTTATGCAGCAATCGAGCAGCAGCTGCTTTTTGACTTATTTAGAGCTGATCTCATANAAATCAGTCATGCACAACCACGTAGCACCCGAAATTTTCTATTAATATATCTTTCGCTATTCTATGGCTATACTACAGAAAAAAAAACACGTTGTTTTGGTTGTGCTTATATGTTTGGGAGTTTACAGGTTCGATACCTATCATATGCGCTGGATGTTTTATCCATCTTTATTTTAAATTACAGGCATTTGTAAATTCAGGTCCAGTCTCAAAAGAGGTGTCTTTTTTCTGCTTTACGTCGACGTTCCAGTTAACAATTTTCATGAGTGGAAAAGGGTAAGGATTATGATTGAGAAAATTTTCCGAAGAAATTAGAGATAAGACATTTTAGACATCTGGAAATAAGCAAGAAATACTACAGTTGGTCTGAGGCAAATAGAGTTATTTTGAACTGAACATTCGGAAAAAATATAAATATTTGCCCTTAACTGCGTAAAACACATTTACAGAAATGTTGAGAATGAATCATTGAAGATACGTAGTTCTGTGTTCGAAAATCTCCTTAAAAATGTACGATGTTTAAATTTGGCTAATATATTGGTGAATTTTAATTTTGTGAACATTATGGTGAAAATTATTTGTTCTAACCATTTCACTGTCACTTGATCGATATCTGGCCGTGTTAGTTTTTCTATGATGTGAATGTGGGCAGAATGAGGAGAGAGAATAAATTAATCAAGGTTATCGAAAGTCTTCAATAAATTGCAAACCATCTAGACGCACTTCACATCTCGGGGACTTTACACAGCCCTGTCCTGTCGGGAACTCTTATCAGGGCGAGTTCAGAGCCTCTACTGCTACAAGGGAACCAGGCTGTTTTCTCGGCAGTTAAAACAGCCGCACCGAGAAGCTGTTTTGCACTGTTTTCTCCTGCCGCGTGTGTTCGCGTGTGCCGTCGTGTGCTCTGTTTGCCGTGTGCGCCCACAGCCAAAGCAGCACTTTGTCGTGTGCGCCCACTGCCAAAGCAGCACTTCAAGGAGCTTTCCACAACCTAGGCTTGTCTGCTGGTCAAGTTTGTTGTTTCAGATAGTATACTTAGGAGATGTACACGATTCAAAACTTAACCATTACGACGAAAACCAGTGGAACTAAAATAATAATATTAATAATAACTCAGTGACCTTGGTTGAAACCAAAGCGTTCACAGTCTATTCCGTATTGATTAATGCTCAATTTTCACAAGAGAAAAATCGGGAAGATATAAATGCCATTTCCCAAGTCTGAAGTTTACCTTATAACAGAGAAGTGTATATTAAAAATTAACACGCGCTTCTGTTTTAATTTTGAATAACAAACTTTATTATGTAGGCCCTAATTGTATTTTCGTTTCATATGCTGCTAAAAAAACAAATGCCAAAGGCAACATACGACTAAACAACCATTTATTTCAACTTTGTTTTAAAATAACGCACCTGGAAGAACTGTTTATATTGGTTTTATTCTCTTAATTAGTAAGAGTTGTGTTTTTCTAGTTCACACTAAATTTGGATTGGTTTACAGAATGTATTTCGCTGTTGCTTTCTTTTCTGTACCTTCTAAAACCATATGTTACCAACTATGGGAAACACACACCACAAAAAAATTTATATCACACAAACATACAATTTTTCTCAGCTTTACTATATCCAGTTATGAATATCACACAAAGAAAATTTTTCACGTATGACATATTACACATACCGGTATTTGTTGCACAGGAGTAAGTCATTATTACTTGTTATGTGGGAAGATGTAGTGGTTTAGTCTGTTCGCGGTTTCTTCACACTTGTAATCAAACCGTTAAAAAATTACGGTATGTATGACGTACTGGTTGTTCCCTGAGTGTATCATGTATCACAGGCGTTTTTAACTTCGGTTAACATAAAAGTACATTATTTTTTGTTAAATAGAACTTTTACTCATATTTAATATGCCTCTATATCAATTGTAACCTTTTATTTATAATTAATATGAATGAAAACAAGGATAAAATAATTGTGTCGGTAATGCCTAGTAAGAAATAGTTCTNCTTTTATTTATAATTAATATGAATGAAAACAAGGATAAAATAATTGTGTCGGTAATGCCTAGTAAGAAATAGTTCTCACGGAAGATATTATTACACTGGGTGCGCTCGAATGCGGTGCGCTGACCCTTTGGTGTAATTTACTAGACTCGGTTATGCTTTGTTTGCATGAGGCGGAGGAATATCGTGGAAGTAGAACTTAAGCAGGGCTTCAGAAAAGTTGGAAGGAAGGCAGAATTTACAACAACCCGTCGCGTCCGTCCGTCAATCACGTGACCAACAGCCAATCAGAGGTGTCCATTAATTCTGTCCGTCCGTCAAAACCTTTGCAAGCTTTAACTTTTGACGGACGGACGGATATAATTATAGCCTTCCAAACGTTTCTTTTTCGTAACCGTTCATTTCAAGTTCATTAGAAGGCTGTGTGCAGTGTTTTGTTTTGCTCGTTTTTTGTTTTCATATGTTTGTTTATGCAGCTGTAAAATGCAATGACTTTACATTTTTCCCGGAGAAATGTTGATAATCATGTCGAGAACACGAGTTTCTCCTGTGGAATGGCAAATGTAATAATATCGTTCTTATGTTATTAAAATTTTAATTTTAACTCCCACTAATTTCCGTTATTTACATATAGTCCTACTTGCTTTTTGTGTATTCATACACACACAAAAACGCCAATAATTTCGCCTACTTCTACAGAGTTTTGTTTGTATTAGTTTGCAGCAATGAACTTGCGACGGACGTACGAAGTTTGGCTGTAAATCGCTCGGCTGTAAGACGGACGAATGTATGGCGGGAGGACTGATGACGGACTGACGCGAAGGGCTATTGTAAATCCTGCCTGACCGTGAATGGAACNTTTTATTTATAATTAATATGAATGAAAACAAGGATAAAATAATTGTGTCGGTAATGCCTAGTAAGAAATAGTTCTTATGGAAGATATTATTACACTGAGTGCGCTCGAATGCGGTGCGCTGACCCTTTGGTGTAATTTACTAGACTCGGTAATGCTTTTTTTGCATGAGGCGGAGGGATATCGTGGAAGTAGAACGTAAGCAGGGCTTCAGAAAAGTTGGAAGGAAGGCAGAATTTACATCAACCCGTCGCGTCCGTCCGCCATCCGTCTGTAAATCACGTGACCAACAGCCAATCAGAGGTGTCCATTAATTCTATCCGTCCGTCCGTCAATACCTTGGCAAGCTTTAACTTTTGGTGGACGGACGGATATAATTATAGCCTTCTAAACGTTTCTTTTTCGTAACCGTTCATTTCAAGTTCATTAGAAGGCCGTGTAGCGTGTGCAGTGTTTTGTTTTGCTCTTTTTTTGTTTTCATATGTAGGTGTAAAATGCAATGACTTTACATTTTCCTGGATAAATGTTGATAATCATGTCGAGAACACGAGTTTCTCCTGTGGAATGGAAAATGTAATAATATCGTTCTTATGTTATTAAAATTTTTTTTTAACTCCCAGTAATTTCCGTTATTTACATATAGGCCTACTTGCTTTTTGTGTATTCATACACACACAAAACCGCCAATAATTTTCGCTTCTAAAAGAGAATTTTGCCTACTTATACGAAGTTTTGTTTGTATTAGTTTTTAGCAATGAACCTTACGACGGATGTAAGAAGTTTGGTTGTAAATCGCTCGGTTGTAAGACAGACGAATGCATGAAGGGCGGGCGGATGAAGGACGGACGCGACGGGCTATTGTAAATCCTGCCTGAATGTGAATGGTCTCTAAAGGGAATCTTCCACAGGGGTGTGACTCGACGTGCCTCGCGCGGCCTCCGTCTTGAAGTTGGTAATGACAATGTCGGAGTCTCCGGGGAATGGCCGACACAAAAGCCTCCTGGAAGCCGGGTCATCCCTCGTTTGAAACAGAGTGATGGCCGGAGAATGGCGAGGAGCTTTTCGCGCTTTTCCCCATCGCTCTTCGGTTTCACAAGTGTGCACTCGAAGTCCCCCCCCCCCTTCTTATTGGTGTTGGCTTGTCGCTGATTGGGGGAGGGCAGGCTAGGAAGAGGAACAGTGCAGGTGCGTTCTAGGAAATTCAGGCCGTGGCCGAAATGAAAAATTCGTTATTTTGTAATTTCGTAAGTTTCAATCCGGACGTTGTCGACAGTCACTCGCGGCAACGCATTTTTACATTAAGAGTGAAAAATATTTTTATCTAAATTTAATGCTTAAAACGGACGTAAATTTCCACAATCATCACTGGAATGATGCGAATACGTTTATAAGTAAGAAAATATTAAATTATGCACTAACGACTTTAAAAAACAGTTTTGTTGCGAAACATATAAACAAAGCACAACACTTACTTGCTTTTTAAAACGTGCCTAGTGTATTTTATGAACAGTTTATTTGTTTTGAAAAACATTTTATTTACGCATTTACGCATGTGTTTTGAAACGTAAAACCGACATGGCGCTGATTTTGTCATTTTGTATTTTTGCTAACTTCCGCCAGATACGAAATACCAAATTACAAAATACGTCACCATTTTTGTATAGAAAATCAGATCACGTGATCATTTTGTCAGCAAAATCTGCCATTTCGGACATGACATCAGATTTTCGTCGGTGTCGGTTGGGTGGCACGGGAGGGGGCGTGCCCAATAGCGCATTTCCCCCCTCCACCAGTGGGCTGGTACCTAGGGGGAGGGGTACCTGGTGCCCCCTGGTTACAAACAAACAAATTAAAAGTGACCAACAAATGAAAGAAAGCTCTACCGACCTACCTTGCTCTTGTATTGTTTCAGACATACTTAC
>NQII01004444.1:126267-178154 GCA_002778355.1 Clitarchus hookeri
CCCCCTCCGGCATCACCGTAGCACAGGTTAGCTGGTTATTATGGGAGGCAACCATGGCCCCATTCGTGGCCATTTTCGCCCTATCCCCGTAAAGCCGCGATATATGTGGCCTGTAGTTAGTGTATTTGCTGCATGCCTAGACGTTTGTGGCTACGCTCTGAGACGCACTTAGCTCCGACCCTACCTTGGACGTCTGATTGTCCTATCAGGATTAAGGTACGTCAGGGAAAAATAATGTTGGAAGGAATGGAGTGACGCAGTGTGACTGTCGAAACTTACCTTCTAGGGTGCATGGCTGCGAACAGTCGTACTTGATCTCCTCCGTGCAGCGCACTCGAACAACTAATTCACAAAAGTCGACTTTTTTTTTGGCTCTCTGCTTTATGGTGTTAAGAAGCTGCGATTGGAAAATAAAAATATATAAATACATGCGTTTACATACGTAGATAGTATCGACTGTTGATGTCCATAGAGTGAACGGGAAGATCGGGGGGTGAAAACGAGCTGCTGCTGCTATCGCTACTGCTACTACCACTGCCACCACCACCATTACCACAACCACTACCACTGCTATTACTACCACCACTAACACCACTACTATCACTGCCACTGCTACCACCACCATTACCACAACCCCTACTACCATTAACACTACCACTACTAACAATGCCACCACTACTGCCACTACTTCTACCAATGCCACCACTACTACCACAACCACTACTACCACCACTACTACCACCACTAACACTGCTACTACCACTACTGCTACTACCACTACTACTACCAATGATGCCACCACCATTACCACAACAATTACTATCACAACCACAACTACCAATGGAACCACCACTATTACCAATGCCACCACCATTACCACAACCATTACTACCACAACTACCAATGCTACCACCACTATTACCACAACCACCACTACTACCACCACTACTACTACTACTGCTACTACTAAAGAAACTAGAATTTCGCGCAGTTTGCTAGCAAAGAGATATTCTATTCAAAACAATTTCATAATATTAAAAAAATAGGTAATCTTGGTTGTCTATATATTGCACATTGCACATGAAGTAGATTTATTGATCTACACTGTGCACAGAAGAAAACATCGTACAATGAGGAAAATCCCTCACATTGTGGGAGGGAGACATCATTCTTTGTCGAGACTATATGCCTCAGTTTCATAAACAGCTGCTGCCAATAACATCAAACACAAACACTTTATAATTGGTTCCGGCATACGACAGTGTGTAGTTATAAGAAATGTAACTTAAAAATCTTGATTCCTACAAATTTCCAAAAGTTATTTTTGTGCAGAGTTTGTATTTCAGGCGGAGTGTTTATTGCATGAAGTTTCAGGAGTGGCATGTTGCAATTTGTGTGAAATCGGACACTTGGTTCACCTGCGCGGTAAGGGTTGAACTTGTAACTCATTTTGTATTTACATTTTATCTCAAAAGTTAAGTACTGAAATACGGGCAAATCGCATAACATATTTCCAAAAAAATATTCCTCATTAAATTCTAATAACACGAATAATTATTTTGAACTGTTGCTTAACATATTAATTTTGTCCAATTTTGAGATTTGCACGAAAGACGATACAAATATAAAATTCCTATAATTAGTTTGATTCTATTTTGAAAAAAAAATTTTCCTTAATTGTCAGAATTCTTCCAGACAATTTTTTTTAACAAAACGAAAAAAACTCTAATAATATGCTAAAAATGTCGAAAATTATTTTAGAAACTTGAACGCCCTTAAGGCTCCGTTTCACCCGCTAAATATGATTGTTTCATTTATTGCCTATTTAAGTTTCTTTGTAGTGAAATTTAAAACACACACACACACATATAAATAAATAAATAAATAAATAAATATATATATATATATAATACTTTAGAAGTTTAGCAATTTGCTTTACTCTTGTAGTACGTACATGAAATCCTTACTATCAACGTAAAATTTTGTCACAAATAGCACAATACTAATTTTGAAATACCAGTACGTTCCTGCCTTTATTACAAACTACCAGATAACACGTACATTTTTGAGCACCGAAATATTAATGACTCTTTAAATTAAAATACCCTGTAGTAATTACATTTCAAGAATTACTCCGAAACTGAAATTATGAAACGAAAACGACGAATTTCCGCATGTGATATGAAACTAAGCCTTAAGGTAAAAAGATCCCATATTTTTTTTTGTAGAATTTTTGTAATTTAACTTTATGATCGGAAATTAAAAAATTAAAGCTTAACATATTTTTTGAAGATTGTATATTTTCAGTTGTATGCATATTTTCCCATGTGAGACAGAAAAAATAACGAGGGAACCTTTGGTTACGGCTACAGATGTGAAACGAATCACGCGAGAAAATAAGTTGGATTTCGAAATAACTGCTGAGATGTTCCCTGCACCTTGGCGAGCTTGGCTTTTAAATGTTGAGTCGGGAAATTAAGTTACGGAGGAAAAATACATAAACCCAAGATGGCGAGGTCCGGCCCAGACGCGGTCCGTGGACAACTACACTGACGTCACAGAAGATCAGGGAGAAATCTGTCCATGATAGTATGTTCGTCTGATCGTATTTTCTTAGACACTCTCTCTTTACCCCTGAACAGCCAACACGGGCACACACCTCTTTTCATTCATCAAGTGTTAATGACGCTTATAATATTCAGTAAGGTAAGGCGGTGATTCCGTTTGTTCCAGCCAATCAACGCTGTCCCTCCTCGTTTCCCTGCCCAAGACAGACTCTACCGTGGGTGGTCGTCACGCGACAAGGTTACTCTGCAAGGAACTCAGAGACCGCCTTCTCCCTCACCCCCACATCCCCTCCTGCATCAACCATTCCTTTCTTCTCATTCTTCGGCCTTCTTCCGCCCTTCTGCCTGGGAGGAACAGGAAACACATCCATTATCTCGTCAGCCTCGTTTGTGTTTCCCTCCCCTGCGACTCCACTTCTAACAAGTTTTGTGATGGGAGAGCGCGCGGTATCGGGGCATTGTTAAAATAATCAACAGATTTTATTTTTTAATGCTCTAATTGGTTCGGCGGCTACGTGGGACGGGTAGGAGGGGAGTAGTAACGGGATGGCGGTAAGGGCTATCGTGCACAGTAACGAGGTCGTTTATTGACGCGCTTGCAATTATCTCCGAAATGATAAACAACCGGAGGAGGGGAGAGGGAGCCTCTCGACATTTCTGCGTAGCCCGGGAGGAGGGGGGGGGGGCTTGCAGAAGTAATTGGGACAGGGGAAGAAGCTGGCTTTAGGTCGGGCGGGCGTCGGAGGATGCCCCGGGCTTTGCAAGTGTCCCCCTGATATCGGCGACCGGCGATAGTGCGGTGATTCCGCAGTCTTCCCCACGAGTACGCGAGCCCAAGGTTACTTCTACTCAGGTTGGGAAGACCAATGTTAAAAGTTTGGCNATAGTGCGGTGATTCCGCAGTCTTCCCCACGAGTACGCGAGCCCAAGGTTACTTCTACTCAGGTTGGGAAGACCAATGTTAAAAGTTTGGCAACCAAAAAATTTTCGCCCACTAAGTAAGCGCTAGTGTCGCATATGTACCAGACTTTTTCTCTATTTCCTACTTTAAAAAAAAAAAAACAGGCTAATTGCAATAAACGTAAATCAAACATAAAATAAATATCTTTCTTTCTTATCATTTGCGTAGATTAAAATTTTATTTTAAAAGTGACCTCTTTGAAACACTGCGCACCTAGCGGCGGAGATTTTCCCTACGCCAAACTCTCCCATAAGAAAACCTGAGTATAATTAACCTTGGCGAGGGTAAGGTGCATGCACGCGAGTGATGAATGAGAAACTGCCCGAACGAGCATCTCGTGATCTGGCGTGTGCACACTAACAGTTAGTAGTCCGGACATATATTTTGTGTACACTCGTTGTTTGAGCGTTTACGCCTATCTCAGCAAATAAATGTCCCGGAAAAACGACTTTTTGCCAGAAACGACCAAAAACAATTATGTTAGTCCGAACAGTCTTGTTTTTATAATATTACGTTTATTGTAAAAGAAAAAGTGAAATTTGTATTTAAAAAAAATCGGCTTTTTAGAGCGTTCCTGCGCAGTTTATGTAATAGGCACGAGAAAAATAAAATTCTACAGTGGTCGTTTAATTTATGGGCTTTCATTGCGTGTAATAAAATCTTGCTCTTACTGATCTCATTTGCACAGGAAAGCGTAACAGCGGAGGCACTGCACGCAGGTTCAGCGTCTTGCTCGTAGGGGCGATGGGGCGCCGGCCGCGCGTATTATTGTCGCCCGTATGGCTGTGCCTCGAAAGCGGAAAAAAATAAAAAAATCTCACGGCCGTGTACTTTTAAGGCGGTGTGTTTGTGTGAGCAGGGCGAAAATCGATGAAGCGCTACGGACGACGTCGGCTGGCGTACGTAAAGCTCTATCGCCTCTACGCGCAAAACGCTCGACTGGCGTGCAGTCTTTCCGTCTCGCCTCGACGTGACTTTACGCGCTGGCCATACAACTCTGTTGGACGCGACTCTGTAGCAAAGTCCAGTGCATGTCTCTATATCGTAGTTTTGCATGCATCCGGTTCGTGTATTATGAGATATGGCATTCTCGAAAAGCCGGTTTTTTAGTTCTGCTGAAGGTCGTAAAAATAACGTTTTCAGTGTGCGCAGTGTCTTGGACGTACCGTTCCGTCATCGTCTGGAATGTATTTCCTTTAGTTAGGTAAACGTATTTGGGTCGCGTTTAGTAGTTTCGTCAAAAAAATGCTTTTATTAAAAAACGCTGCGACGCATTTCAAGCACCAATCAGGCGCAAGGATCCTGTCGCTCAAATTGTGTTGCAGTGCGTTTGAAATCCTGCCCCCCCCCCCTTCCGAAACTATTATTATCTGTCTCATATAAGCTGGCGAGATTTCGACAGCCGGTGAGTGGCAACTTGAAGTATACGAAACAAACCAAGTGCCATTTACAAAATCCTGTATCATCTGATGCACGAACGAACAAAAGCTGATATTACGTTGGCTATTCTGAGTGCACTGCCGACGCACTCCAGACAAGCAGAAAATACGCCGATAAGAAAGAGTTCCTAGATTAAGTAATACGTTTTATTTTACGTGGTCGCGAAACAGTGGTTGTTAGTGTTACAAACTTAACTGCGTGATAAAGTAATAATGTATAGATGTTCAAAATGAAATGCACAATAAAACGATCCGTATCCAAATGAAACGCAACTTCAAAACCTTTTTCACGTCGACCCCCACTTCCCATCCATGCTTTCCAAACGTGCTTGATGTTAATTCCAAAAGTATACAGAAATATTGCATACTATTGTTGAATAATATTTTCTAATAATTTGACGAAATATATTTCAAATTCGTGTCGTTCCGAGCCAGTAATAGATGAAAAGTCAACTTTTAAAAAGACGGGATCAAGAGGCAGGTTAACGTGATGCTACCTGTTGAGTAACGTAAACGGCTCACACATCGCCCTGTCATGCCATGCGCGCCATCTGTCTGCAATTTCCCGAAGCATTAACCAGCCGGAAAAGAATAGTTTTCGTGTGTAATATATAACAAATTTACGAACAGATATAGAATTATTTTTTCCGCGAGCTCTGCATAATTTTTAAAGTAACATATATTTCGTTTACAGCGATTTTGAGTACTAGTAATTTCTATTCTGCTGGTAATCGTTCGTCTACGTAAATTATAAGCCATATTGTTCTTCCAAAAACCCATTACCTATTTCCGTGTTTTTACTATATAGGCCTAGTATTAATAAAACGAAGAAAGTGAGACGCGCGTGAATAGTTCTTAAGCAATTCTTACTTAATTCCACGTCACATATTTCCAACTCGAACTGTTTAGTATCTGTAAAAGCAGAATTACTGCTTTGCAATCAATAGTCGTTGATGAGTTTTTGGCGAATAAAAGCGCGTTGGTAATCAATTTTCCCGAATTGCTTTTAGTTCCAGTTATATTAACTATGACGTACATAGTGTGATAATAGCTACAACTACCGCCTCGCAAATGTTAACCAAAATTGACTGTCTCGGACAAATTTAAAAAAGTTAGNAAGCGCGTTGGTAATCAATTTTTCCGAATTGCTTTTAGTTCCAGTTATATTAACTATGACGTACATAGTGTGATAACAGCTACAACTACCGCCTCGCAAATGTTAACCAAAATTGACTGTCTCGGACAAATTTAAAAAAGTTAGCAAATATTTAATTTTTTGCAATGTTTTATATTTTTACTTTTATAACCTAAGAATTTTTCAGACAGATGTCAGTCTTTAAATACCTTAAAATTGGTTTAGCATTACAGTACAATGGCAACTGGGTTAGCTGACAGCGTGTTGATAAAAAAATACAGCCTACACTTGACGCACCAGCTGATGGCGATAGGATACACAAACGAAAAGTAAACATTGGCGCTACTTTCGTCGAACTGTCAAAATCATGCCAAGTTACATGAGACAGAGAGTAGGCGTGTCCCGGAAGTGATCTACGTAAAGAACACACACTTCAGACTATGCCTGTCGATTATTTTCAAGACGTCACGCACATAAGAAATATCAGTTATGGGCACTCCAGCATAACTAAAAACGGATTTTACAAAGCGCTGTTTCTTAAAATATTCGGGTCAGATACGTACAAAAGTACTCGAGTGTCCCGCATTTGAACCTTCGCACAGACTTTTTCACCTGTAAAATAATGGGGTCACCGCGCTCAAAATTCCATAGGTGCACGAAGGACGACGAGAACACTGTACGCCTGTTTAGAGATTCCTGGCCCAGATTTTTGCCTGAGGGTAACGCTGGGGAAGTTGCTATTGGCTGGCCAGTGTTATCAAGATTAATCCGTCTTCCCCGGCATTTCATTCCGTCTTCACTTCGCTTCGCTACCATCGGCGCTTGAAAGACCACAATTTTTTTTAAGCGCCACCAACATTTTTCATTTAATTTGTATCACGTGTGGTCATTTTAAGTTCGAACGGAATGGTGTAAAAATACTCAGCCCGAGTCTTGCTCTGCCGGTTTTCGCCGCACGTGTAAAACAAGCCGTAGCCATCTGCTACCCATGGACTACGGCCAACACACATACTTTCTTGTTTCGTATACTAGTTTCTCGCAGAACTTTCCGAGCTTCTGTCTGGCTGAACACCGAGACCCGGCGGTAGTAACAATCACAATTAAACCACGTTGTTATCTTCTTGTTAACAATGCGTATCTCTATACGCGAGCGTAGCTTGTCGTCTTGTTTTACACGGTGCATATTATATTTTATGCTTGTCAAAAAATTGTGCTCGGGCCGTAGAAAAGAGTCGTGACGGACGATGCCACTGGTCAGCGGGTTTTCTCGCAGATTTCCCGGTTCCCTCGCCCTTGCATTCCGGCGCTGCTCCATTCTCACCTCGAGTCACCCTTATCGGCTCACAAGAAAACCCTGCACCCTAGAAACAAGAGTGATGGTTTAAATTTAGTTACTCGGCACGCCGCAATATGCGCCACAGGCAAACGGAGCCGATTACAGCGCCTTCTGTCGTCGGGTAAATGAATTAGCTTTAAACCCGCGGAGAAAAGTAGTTTTTGGTTAGTCCCTTGTGTAGTATAATTTATATTCAGTGGTAATGCGGACCAGTGCGTATTAACGGGATTTAATGTTCCCGACAGTATCCATGCCTTTTTTATTGTGCATGAATAATTATATATTTAATGAGTTTATTGGATATTTGTTCCAGAAAGTAATTGTCTGAGAGTAGTGCGAAGCAGACCCCACGCAGAACAGGATTTGTATGTTGAAAGTTACAGAAAATCGGCAATCGGGGTGATTAGTTCGTTTTATTACCTTCAGTAGCAGACATTTGTTTTTGTACGTCGCGTGGAAGAGTTCTAAGCGAAAATGAGATAAGTTTTCGGCAGTCGTAACATGCAGCTACGAATCGTAAACCGGCTGTAACTTTTTATAGCCTCTTCAATGGTGGATTACTCACTGCTTATTGAGTTTAATTTCCCGGCAGTCGTGTGGACTTCCGCAATCGTCCTCCAGTGTGATTTCTTTCTTTCCTCGCACAGCAACGGGAACAATTTTTTTAATTTTTCCTGCGGCTCCAATGCTATCAAACTCTTCTTATTACATTTTTGAGTTACGGTAGCAGTTTCATCATCCAAGTGTGTTTTAGTGTAGCAATAATATAAAAGAAATCGATGCGGTATTATTAACTTAAGTAATTTAGAAAATAAAAAAGAAAAGGTTGGTAGGAAAAATTTTGCTTGTGAAATGACAATTACAGTTAAGAAAATGATTTTACTGAACATTTGTGATAATAGGTATCACTTACGTATTATGTAAATTACCATACCAATCTTGCTATTACATCTTTGATTGTAAGGTACTAAATATAATGAAACATACAAGTTATTCCTTCTTATGTTATTTCGTGTCGTTAAATTGTGAGCTTCGGTACTGCCACGTGAAAGAAAAATAGGGAAATTAAGGTCGCCATTAAGAAATCGGACTTAATGTGTAAATAAATTTGCGGCGTTATAGTGGTATTAAAAAAAAACTACATTTGTATTTTGAATGGGAACTCCTATTGAGTGAAATGATTTAAAGAGTTGTTAAATTTACTTGCAACATCTGCCAATGTTGTGGATTAACCGTACATACTGCTACATTAAAAGGGGCTGTTTATGAAATACATAATTTCCCGAATTTTTTTAATGGACATTTTTTAAATATACAAACATATTGTAAAAGCAAGAACACTTAAAATAATCCAGAAAGTTTAAAAAGTTAAATAAAATAATAAACATAATTTTCAGTAAATAAACTTTATGGTTGAAAATTATATTTTTAATAGTTGAGATATTTTAATAATTTTTTTCCCAATACGTGGTTCCTTAGGATCCGCATTCCTTAACTTACAAAAATGTGTTTTTTCCTCATCATTGACTGTAGGTGGCCTGTGCTTAAATATCAGCTAGTAGATAAATTGTATACATAAGAAGAAACATTACATATTTACTTAATCATTATGCTGAAATATGCTCGTGCAAATCGTGTGGGGGAGGGGGGGGGACTCCTGTGTTAGTTTTCATTTTAAAGATAATATTTTTCGTTCTATTTTGTGTTACATTTCATCGTTCCTTATAACTTATATTCTTCTAGCTACTTTGTAGACATGCAAAATTTGTTAACGAGTTTTATTTGCCTTTTCTCTGTCAAACTTAAAAAAAAGTTCGAAACGGTATGTCAGTTGCTTCATATATATGTGTATATATATATTTATATTTGTATATTCATATATAAATATATATTTATATATATAGTTGCGAGTGTCGGAGATTTTTTGGATCGTGTGTGTAGTTTTCTGCATCTTCTCAACCCAACGAGTTTGATTTTTCCACCATAATCTGTTATTTTCCTCAGATTTACATCGTGAGCTCATAAAAATGATACATTTGTTATTGGAATGCGGCATGCGATGGCCGAAGTGCCGAGCGAACAAAATATTGCGGTGAGAAAGTACCACGATCTCTTGCAGTGGAAAACAAGTAATTCGGCGTTGCTGCGAACGAGGCGAATTTTCTTCCTCTCAGCTTGAAACTTTCGTGCCGAAGTTTATAAATTATGAGGCATATATAAGTGCGATGACAACACTCAATCTTAAAGGGTTTTTTTATTTATTTTGTGGTAATAAGTGGTTCTGGACAATTGTATGGATCTGCAGAATAACGCAGACCTACATAAAACCGGAAGTTGTTAGAAAATGAGGGTGACGCGCTGGAATTCCATTACTTTTTAACGCGTTTGAGGCTCAGAAGCAAGGCGAGCGATAAGGGCGACACTGACAAGCGCGCCAAGTGCCCCATCACCCCTACGCGCATGGCTCTGAACTGGCGTGCAGTGTTTCCGTCGTGCAGCGTGTACCTATGCGTGTTTACGGTCAGTAAACAGGATTATTCTAAAATCATGGGACAAACATTGAGGGGTGGTAGAGCTCACTAAAACAAACAATTATTGTATAGGAATATATGGGCGGAAGTGACGCGTTGAGGCACAAACACATTAACGGAAACATAAAATGTTCATTAGCAGGATACTTAACGAGTGATTCCGTACAGAAAATGTTAAAACAGTTGCTGGAAATGCATCCACCAACAGTCACGCATGCTTGGCGACCTCTACATATGGTGTGATTGACTGACAATGGTGGCGTGCGTGAAATACCCGGCGTATTTGAATCTGTTCGCCAATCACTCCACCGACGCTACCAAGCTTGCATTACTGTCGGTGGTAGCAATTTTGAGCAATTATTATAAACATTGCTGTAAAAAGGCATTTAGCGGCGACGTTGTAAATAAACAATGTGTTGCATTTCATGTGTTATTTTTGTGTTTGTGCCTCAACACGTCACTTCCGCCCGTATATTCCTAATGTTATTAACAAACAAAATCACTCGAGATGGTGGGGAGTTACAAACAGGCATGATTTTAGAATCAACCTGTATTATGAGATATAGCAGTGTGAAAAAGCCATTTTCACCTCTATTGGAGGGCTCGGGAACTGCACTTATAATGCGCGTGGTGTATTGAGAGTATTATTCGTACCTCGTCCGAAGTGTGTTTTATTTTGGTACATCGGTGTAACGGGGACACGTTTAGTGGTTTCGTAGAAAAAACGCGGATTTCAAACGCTCTACAACGCGATTCAAGCGTCCGGTAGCCGGCGCCATTAAGGGCGACACTGTTGCCCCGTTGTCCAGTGACTGAGGTGGGAATGTGGCTATTCTTAACACAGACTAATGATGAGCCAGACCGATTTTGTTCTTCTGCGGATTTCCCCTACGTTGACCCGCTCATCGCGAATACAACTATCAAAGTCACATCTCCAACAGTGTTGATCGTGTTTGTTTACTTTTAAATGTTCAACAAATGCATCCTACTGTAAGCATAAAAACACTTAGACCAACACGTTCTAGTTGCATCGAAACTAGGTTAGATAAAGTGTACAAACACCTCAAAGCACTTAAAGGCTGTTCACGATAAAGTGAGCACTTTTGCAATCAACCTTAGAAAAATGTCACTGCTCCTACCTACATATATTTTAACGGGCGCACAGAGTTGCGCCCATTGAAGTTGGTAACGATGGAGGAAGAGTAGTTCCATGTCTTAGCGTCGCATTAAAAGTGTTAGCTAAAAATAACTGAAATTATTTTCTTCACTTTCTGTTTTTTAATGCACCTAATTGTAAAACTTAACCAGATTTGTATAATATTTCCTTTTCTAATAATTTAATAGTTTCACTTGACCGACGCATGGATAAAGTGACGAGGCCCATGGCAGTGTTAATTTTACGTAAGGCGGAAGAATACACAACGCCCATACAAGTATATCTTAATCAGGGCTTTCAAAAGTGCTCGGTTTACCGCGAACAGACTATACTTACATAAACAGCATTCTAACCTAGATTGCTATCCATGTTGTTCTTCATAGTGCTATCCGCATAACAGGATTCCAGTATTGGAACACGGAAAGTAGCTACTGCGCAGCTAGAATGCGCACTCTGCCCGCATACTCCCTCGACGATTCAGAGTGCGAAAGTGGGCGTACTGAAAGTAGATACGCAAACCGGAAGTGACTGTCATATTTTAAGAAAGGCGAATACCTAAATGCCTTGTTTGCAATTAGTTAAAAGACATTATTTGTTTTTTTTTACGAAGCTTTATTTTTTGCCTGCTTTATATCTTTCCGCCCCTTAAGAAAATTAACATTGCTTTGGAGTTAGCTACCACAGTTCCTGCGTTTATCATGGGTGATCGTGTAAAATTAAGTACGCATTTCAATATTACGCCAGCTCTTACAATAATGCGGACACTAATGCAACACCGCACTTTTAATGAAAAGTTTTCCAAAGCTTTTCCTAATGCACTGCCAATATTGTTTCAATTGTTCCGGTCATGCATGTTGTGTGGGCAAGAATTTTTCCTTTCAGATGTTTATTTCGAAAGTTATTCATGAACTGTAAATCATCTAAGAAAATCAGTTTGAATCGGGGTACTCGGAACCGTCTGTTTACGTAGAATGATCTGTATTCTCTGGAATGTAGCCTTGGGGCATGGCACGCTTTTATCATGTTCGCATTTTAAGTTTCAGGAAACACAGATGTTTCGTCAAAGTGTTAATAAATGAGAAAGTATGTAAAAAAAAATTCTATCAAAATGCACACTACAATAAGGTTTTTAAAAACACCATTCACAAGTACGTTACACTTTAAATACTTTTAACCGTACTCTGCTCGATTTTAACAGCTTTCTCGAATTGTACCCAAACCAACAGACTTCAAAAAAACTGACTAGGGTGACATCTACGCCTCTCAGACCGCAAGCGAAGCGAACACGGATGGCCGCACTAATTTACTATAGGCTGTTAACGGTAAAGTTAGCACTTTTGAAAACATTCTCATTTGGAATAATAGTCAATAAATATATTTAATTTTTTCTTTAGACGTTAACTTCCGAGTGCCGTGGAATACACACACTGTGTTTATTACTTACATGGCAATATTTGTTTTAAAAGGTTGATAAAGGATTAAATAATGCTGAAAGTAAAAAGTAACTAGGGCCTCAAAAGTGCTAACTGTACCGTGAACAGCCCATAGCTTCATTCATCATGGAGAAGGTAAATGGATGCGACACTCCGCGAAATCTCGACGTATTTGCAAAATTAAATGTTTGAATTTGTGGCAAATAAAGGTGGTATTTCTTTGCCTAACACATATTACAGTACGGATTGGCATTTTAGTGACACATTTCACGTTTTCGCTCGACTGGCGTATGAATAAAATCGATAGGCCAATGGCGATGTAAACGTTTACATATGGCGGAAGGATACAAAATTAGGAGTAAAATAAATTTAAAAGGGGATCTCAACATTGTTCGATCAACCGAGCGACCTTTACCAGCACACCTGAGGAAAATAGTTTTGTGATAAAAAAACGCCGAGTTAAGAGTGCGTGTGATGGAAATTAACGCTTGGCATGTGTAGCGAAACCAAACGGTTTTCGACCGTTTTCTTAAGCTAATATTTGGCCAGTGTTGCGTTTCTGTCGGGAGATATTTTTTGCGCCGTAAATTTGCACACCTCATTGCGAGATGACGTGCTAAATAAATCCGTCGCTCTGGCAAAATATTTGCTCACGAAGTTGGCAGAAATCGTTATAGTCCGTTCACGGTTACTTACAACTTTTCTGAAGCCATGCTCAAGTTATACTTTTTACGCTATTCCTCCGCCTTATGCAACGAGGCTTAACCGAGTCTAAAAATTAACGTCATAGGAGCAACGCGTCGTATTCGTGAGCACTCGGTTTAATGTTTAATAGGTTCANCTTATATTTTAATAGGTACAATAGTACTTATTACTAGACATTACAAACACACTTATTTTCTCTCTGTTAACAGTAATTATAAATTAAATTTTATTACTTACGCATAACGTATTATATTAGCAAAAGTTCAGTTTAACAAAAAATAGGGTACTTCTATGTTAACACGTATTAAACGCTTGTGATACACGAAATATTTGAGATCCAAGTAAATAAGTTATATCTGTTGTGGTTATTTTAAAGGTGTAATTAAAAAAGTGTCAAGATACTGTAAATAATCTTTTGCTATCTTTGCCATATCATGGTTTAAATTTGTGTATAACGCCAGTCACTCGCTCTTAAACTGGTTTCTTGGTAAAATTAATGAAAATGATTAAAGCGAGGCAAATTATAGGTTCTTGCCAATTCTTTTCCGAAGCCTGGGCACTCAGAATGCGGGTAACAGGGAGTTTCCGTGGAATTACTTCTCAAGCTTCTTCCAGAAAAGTAATCTGACGCAAGTGACTTTTTGGGACGTCTTGGACTCCATAAAAATGGCTTAATTTGCTCCACAACTGCATGGGCATTCTGTGCACTCTAAATCTGAATCGGTTTCAATCAGTTGGATTATTCNGCTTAATTTGCTCCACAACTGCATGGGCATTCTGTGCACTCTAAATCTGAATCGGTTTCAATCAGTTGGATTATTCTTACTGAAACTTTAAATAATGAGCTGTTATGTGCTTGTGAATCAGTGGAATGCAACTAGGTTTAAGTGCCAGACCATTCACTATGTCAATGACTAGCGAACGCTGTAACACCAGCAAATAAAATAATCTGTAGAATTTCACTCTCGTCATTGGAACATTTTCAAGAGGTATGCAGTCAAGCTCACAGATTTTTTAGCCTGGTTACTTTTTCCTTTCAGCCATTTTTTTATCCTTTAACTATCTATTAAAATAAATATTACCATGATACTAATAAACACAGTGTGTATATCTCACCGCACTAGGAAGCTAACGTCTAAGGCTAAAATAAAATATATTTATATTATTCCAAAAGTGGTCACTTTACCTTGAACAGCCTATATCTTGGATTAGTCTCTTTTCTGAAAGGTATTTACATTGTGCCGCTGAAATTACTAGTTTCTTACCTTGCCTTTCATGCATTGCCATACTTGTTTGGCAACCGTTTGGATTCCCTGTAGGAAAGAAGTGGCATTAATACCAGCCGTGTGAACGATGGGCTTTGTCTCCACGGATAGTTTTCGTAGCCATTTGTGTACCTATTTCTGCGTAGCTTATAAGATAATGCCAGCGTCACCAAATTAGAGATAGCTCCTTACCCCCCTTACCAAACCTTATATTCTACAGTTCCAATTACACTATCCCACCCGATGTCCCATTAGAAATATTTTGTTTGTATCGTTGCAGATCTTTTTCTCTCGATGGATTATTGCGGTACCTGTGCCAGTCTCCCCCCCCCTCCCCAAGGTTCTTAACCAGTATGTATCGGAGGCAACCGCTGCCCAAGTCCCGGCCATGTTCGCACAATCCCAGAGAAGCCGCGATACATGTGCCCTGCAGTTAGAATGTCTCCCGCATGCCTAGGTGGATGGGGCTCAGCCCTGAGACGCACTTAAAGAGCTCACTCCTACCTTGGACCTCAGACTCTCCTTTTAGAGAGGCCGCGGAGGTGTAGTGGTTAGACTACTTGCCTCCCACCAAGGCGAACCGGGTTCGATTCCCCGGCGGTGTCGCCCCCCGGATTTCCGCATGTAGGAATCTTGCTGGACGATGCCTCTGGTCGGCGGGTTTTCTCAGGGATCTCCAGTTTCCCCCGCCCCAGCATTCCGGCGCTGCTCCGTACTCATTTCGCTTCACCCTCGTCGGCTCTCAAGACCTAGACGGGGAATCACTCGCTCCTTTTAGATTTAGGGAAGGTTAGAAAAAAATCGGACAGTTCATCAGCTGTTCACCATGCAATTTAGTTTTAGAATACTAAAAATTATTAAATGTTTAATCCTCTTACATTTTCCTTCAGTATTTTATGGTTATTTGCAAAGGAAAGTAATGTATGATACTATAAAAACATATTTCTTAGCAGTGTTACTTATTATCTCAAGTGGAGTTAATTTATTATTCACTAGTGGCTTGTTTAACTGCTTCTGATGGACTACCGTACTCTTTAATGTGATTGTACAACTCTTAGTTCTCTGGTTATCTTATCTAACTCATACTTTGTGAAATGTTCTTACTAATTGCACCTCAATAAGTATTAGATTCGCGTTGATTATGCTATCTTAGGGTAATGTTCTTATGATAATTGCATCAAAAATAATCTTGGAAAGAGAACGAAATTGTCAGGCGTGATGATACATTATCACAATGCACTGCCAGTTATGTAACGTTGATATTTTTAGTGAGTATAACAAAATTACGGGTCGGTGAATTTCCGACTAGTTCATTCTCCACGAGTGCACTGAACTGCAATATGCCGTACGTTCGCTCGACTTCTGCCATTGGCGGACAATTTGTGTAGCACGCCCCAGAGAACTCTCTTAGCCAGTAATAAAAATTCAGTGATATAGAGTGGCTAATTTTCTGTATCACAGTGACACGTGTTAAGTACGCCGTATCAATGCCAGAAGCCAACGAAATCTCGAATTGTGCCCAAGTAAAGCGTAACATGTTAAAGACTGTTCACGGTAAAGTTAGCAGTTTTGAAATCAACCTTTGAAAAATGTCACTGCCCCTAGCTGCATGTAATTTAACGGGCGCAATGTCTCGCGCGCGCCCATTAAAGTTGGTAACGATTGGGGGAAAGGAGTTCCACGTCTTTCAACGTCGAATAAAATGTGTTAGGGAAACATTTGTTGATACTGAAGTTATTTTATTTTATTTCTATTTATTTAAGACTTTTATATGTATGCACTAATTACGGAATTTGTAGAACATGTGTTTTTCAAATAATTCTACAGTTTTACGTTACCGACGCAAGAATAAAATTATGAGGCCCGTGGCAATGTTAAATTTAGATATGGTGGAAGTATACAATGCAATCCGATAAGTAGATCGTAAGCAGGTTTTTCAAAAGTGCGAAGTTAACAGCGAACAGCCTATACCAAATAATAATTGCGAATGCTGCATGTATCTGTGTCTGACGTAGTGCCAGGGGTTGATATGCGGTGACGGCGAGTGTAGTGTAAAGGTAGCGACAAGGCGTGTCCAACCGTTTCACTTCGAAGGGCTCTCGGTAGGAGTTCAAAAGCAGTCGACGTGCAAGGACGACCACGCCCATCTCTTACAAATGTCCTCCTGTCAAGGAGAGGAGGAGACCCTGCACTGATATATATTTTTTGAAGGTTGTATGTACTTTCGCAGAATTATTAATGCAAATGGTGCATTAATCGTTCGTTTATCGATTGAACACTGAAACGTGTTGTATACGTATACCAGACCTGTACAATATATGTCGTAATAGTTTCAGCTGTTTTCTAAATATTTTAAAGCAAAATATTTAAATGTGCCCTCACTTTCTCGAACAGCCCTTTAGAATGTTTTCAGAAACTGCAGTACAAAAGGGACTTTTAGTCTTGGAGCGATTATGTCGAATTTGGGACTTGACGCCGCAGAGTGCTAACATGCAGATAAAAGTGAGTTTTTGTTAATAAGGCAGAATAGGGATGTTGATTGAGCTGATGATAATTTTTTTTTGTTGGGCAATGTTGATCGCCGGAAAACCGACTTTCTGTGGCTTTGCAGTTAGCCTTCCATATTCGCATTGGCATATTGCGGGCATGACTCCGATCTGCCGGATTAAAAGTGTTTCTTTGCAGTGCGAACATCCACCACTATCTGCAAACCCCCTAGCCTCCAGGCTCATATGCACTTAGACTAACAGCTGGTCGATTTGCGCTAAACCAACTGTGACGGTACAATACTTTTCGACCTTACGGACACCGCGTGAATATTACGAGTATTAGATTATTATTATTATTATGATGATAGCTTTTAAAGTGCACGACTTACTACAGGTTCGTCGAAAACTATGCAAGAGTAAGAATAAGAAAGCTGGAAACAATATTAGAAGTTAGTAAATATTAAAAGGATTTCGTAGAAATTCAGTTTTTTTGAGAAACTTGCTTCTGGATAAATTAGCCACAAGATTAAATACTGAATAACTCACAAGCTCTCGTAGCCCATGTCTTGCATTTAACACAAATAACAGTTTTGAAGCATCATTCATGAAAATCAAATAATATATGAATCATTAATTCATTATTCTTTTGAAGAGCTAGTTCAGTAACAAAATATAAGTCAACATACGAGCTCACATCCGACCACCATATTTTATTATATTCTTTTTTGCACAACATTTATTAACTATGGAACAATTATTAATTAGTAGGCAGTCCATGTCTGTCAAATATCGCATCGAAATAAGCACACTACATGCCAACTCAGACTGAGGGTTGTGCGAGGCAGTTCAGACGAACACCATCTGACACGGCGGTGTGTCGCACAAATAAAACGTATTCTTACAAATGGGGCATGCACATACCTCACCGGGGATTCGAATCCAGGAAATAGATTACCGTAATACGATTGCAACCAGCAGTGCCACGAAAATCAGCTGACTCCGCTTATTTTTTTAACAACTGGGTACTAAGAAACGGACCAAGGGCCTCGAAGAATTAGGAATGGGGAAGGAATCAGCCATGACTAATACTAAGGGATAATACTGGCAGTGTCTTGAGTAATTTCGTAAAATAATGGAAAAAACATAAATCACGATGGCTAGACCGGGTATAGAACCCGGTTCTTCCAGAATGGAGTCCGGTCTGATTAGCGATGCCTCCTCTAGCTGTGTTATCCATTTATTCACAAAGACAATATAAGAGTTCGGTAACAATACAAACTTCAGCCCTGCACTAATTAGAGGCTACTCTTGACCAACACTTTTTTACCATCTTTTGTTTCGTATTAAAGCGTTACTTAAAAATTTCCGAACGTACTAGCAATACTGTGAATAAGAGGTCGCGATGGCTCAGCGGTTAGACTGCTGGCCTCCCACAAAGACGAACCGGGTTCAATCCCAGGCCGGGTCACTCCGCAATTCTCGCAAGTGGGAATCGTGCCTGACGTTGCCGCTGGTTGGCGGGTTTTCTCTGGGATCTCCCGTTTCCCCCGCCTCTTCATTCAGGCGCTGCTCCATACTCGCCTCGCTTCACCCTCGTCGGCTCTCAAGACCTCGTTTGTCAAGAGCCGCCAAAATCTCTTCACTCACTCAGTACTGTCAATAAAAATCGGTATTCGGTTCCTTTAATTTTTTTTTTTTTGAGAGCTTTAAACGACCATTAGCCATCACTCGTCTCTTTGCTTTGGAAATAACGGGTATAGGCTGTTCCCGGTTAAGTGAGCACTTTTGAAAACAACCTTTGAAAAAAATCCACTGCTCCTTAATTGTATGGAGGATACCTCACACTGGGTTGCAGGCTCCTAGAAGAGAAGGCAGGGAATCAAGAAAAATAGTTCCAATTCTCGGCGAGTGTAATGTTAAAATTCATAGCAAATCATTTTTTTTATGCTTCATACATGTTATAGTATATAATTGCATGATATAATCCATTCGCGGTTACTTCCAACTTTTCTGAAGCCCTGCAAAGATTCTATTTCCAGGATATTTCTCCGCCTCGTGCAAACAAAGCTTAACCAACCCTGGAAAATCACACCAATGGACAACGCACCGCATTCGTGCGCACTCAGTTGTAATAACATTTTGCACGAGAACTATTTATTACTAGGCGCTACCAACATACATGTCTTCTCACGGTTTTTATTCGTATTATTTATAAATGAAGTATCATAATTAATAGATACAATTTAAAGAACATTTCAACTTAACCAAAAAATAAGATACTTTTATGTTAACACGAGTATAAAACGCTTGTTAATATATGCCATGCTTAGGAAATAACTAAACATGTCACACATGGGGTGTTTTTTCAAAGGTTTGATTGAAAAAAAGTGCGAAGAAAGCCAGAATAGACTATGGTAACACATTTTGGTTCCCAAAATTTTGGAGTTTTAACTTGATGGACGCATGAATAATGTGATCAGGCTTATCACAAAGTTTATGTTACATGTGGCGAAAGGATACGAAGCGGGCAGGAAAGGAGATCTCGAGCAGGATTTTCAGAAGTGCTCGAGTAATCGTGAACAGTCTATAGTTTAAATATCTGTACGAGTTTCACCATCGACTGGCGTAAATAGCGTACTCACTATCGGTAGTGACGGTATCTCGGCTTTTCCTTCGATAGCTACCACTAAAAGCTTTGCAAGGTCTCCACTGACGTAGACACCTGTACAAGTTTCTAAGCAAAACTTAAATATACGTTTCGCTATCTGTTGGTCTATTTTTTCTGTGCCATTGCCAAACCACTAATCGCGAAAGTGTTGGAATGAAGGAGNCGTTTCGCTATCTGTTGGTCTATTTTTTCTGTGCCATTGCCAAACCACTAATCGCGAAAGTGTTGGAATGAAGGAGCAAACGTATCCTCCCTAGTTTCCGACGTGCCAAATAACACTGTGGTAAATAATAACTTTCTGTGCCAATGCATCCGTTGTTTAATATCGGCGGCTCGTTTAGCTCGTACCTATATTACATCTCAGTTCCCTCTACTGAATTAAGTCAATATTTGCATTATATTTGGTTCTTATAAATTATTCAATCAGTCAATAAATAGTTCAGTATAATAGGAAATGTACGATTTATGAAGCACCTTAAAATAAACACTTACAATGTAATTTTTTATTCTTTGACTTCCTAAACATGTTTTTTTTTCCTTCAGAAAAATTAATCCTTTATGATTTTCTAAGTCAATTAATATCTTACCACTCTCTTTTTAAATTAGGCGTGATTTGTTTATCGTACATGGTAGAAAATATGGAATCCAATATTTTTTTCCTTTGATAACTACAAAAATTAATTTTAATTTTTATACTTAGCTGCAGTATAGGCCTATAATTTTTCATAGCGTTTATTTTCGAGAACAAGCCGGAAACA
The DNA here is from genome assembly GCA_002778355.1 of Clitarchus hookeri. NCBI lineage: Eukaryota > Metazoa > Arthropoda > Insecta > Phasmatodea > Phasmatidae > Clitarchus > Clitarchus hookeri. Next base: position 146,711 of record NQII01004444.1, read on the forward strand.
GTGTCTTGGAGGAGTAAACTTTTGCTGAAAAACAGCATAACAGAATGCAGTCATTGATTTAATTGATTACATTGGAGCTAAATATTTTCACCGTTTCACTTTCACAAGTGTACAGATCATAAAAAAAAAAAAAAAAATGGTCAGAAGTTGTTTCCTAGAACGGGTAATTTTTTTTATTCGTTGATTAATTTGCGGGTTAAATTTGTAGTCAAGTCGATTTGTTTGTCTTCTCTTTCTCTCCTCGCGCCGGGAAGCGTCGAGGTACACGAACGACGCCTGGAAGTGTCATTTTCACCCTCGCATTACCGCGCAGCGCGCATAAAATACCAACTCGCAATCGCCATTTCTCTCTCTCTCTCTCTCTCTCTCTCAGAGAGGAAAAAAAGTAATCAAGCGATTTGAGTGGAGTAGGCAATCGGGCCGAAGTGCGTAACCGTGAAATTTAACAAGGTTGCTTCAACGCCTCCGCCTCTCCCCCCCCCCCTTCCTAGCCTTTCAGCCATCCACTTGCAACTGGCCATCCAGGACGCTCCCTTCAGACCGCCAGATCGTTTCTCATGAAGCGGAGCCCTTGGGGGCCAGGGCGGTGTCCCTCGGATTTAGTGACCATTTCCCCCTCCGAGCGGAATCGTGGGTAGCAACTGCCCCCCTCCCTATTTTCCTCCCCCCCCTCTCGCTCGTCGCGCCAAGAAATCCACCAGAAGGGCGTTATTCCTACCCGGTGGGCATCATCGCAACTCCAAAACCTGCCGACGCAAGCATATCTCGTTTACAACGTGGCGAGGAAGAGGCCAATGGCGTCCGAGACATGATGTAGTTCCGACGAGGGCTTGTTTACCCTTCCTCCAGCCAGAACCCTCCTTCCACCCCACACGAACCCCTTTCGCGCCCCTTCGGCAGGCCCCGGCCCTTTACTTCGTGGGTCAGCAACTTTTCTAATTTTGTTCTGTTGCCAATTAATACTTAACTGGCCATAAAATTACTTGGAAATCTTAGATGAATGGCGGAAGAAAAGACGTGTAGAAAGCAGGGGAAAAAAGGAAAGAGGGCGGGGTGGTGGAAGGGGGTAAAGAACTTCTAGCTCTTGCCAGTGATTTGTTCCCTTTTGAAGGAGGAAAGTTTTGCCGGCAGTTAATACAACCTCAATTTTGAGTGTACTGTGTCTGTATTAAAAAAGAAAGGCCGGGGAAATTGAGGTGTGTTTTATGTTACGAAACTAACTACTTTAATAACTGGGNGGTTCTGGTTACACGGCGAGTATTGAAATTCTTAAAGCGTAATTTTAGGAAAGTCCAGACGTTAATAGAGAATTTTTAATATAGCCTTGTAATTATATCATTCCAGCTAATTGTGCACAAAAAAATTTACTTGCCTGGAGTTTCATTAAAGGCGTGGTGTATCACTTATTTCGTTAAACCCTAGTTGTTTGCAAGTATTGGGCACGTACTGAAATAAAGCGATTTCTAAACATGTCACCGTGGGGCAATAAAATGTCCATCGTTTACTCGTAATGTGCTTCGAAATTAAGAGGACAATATTTCTCAAGAAAAGCTTTTATTGCTATTTACCATTATCAGTATTACTTTAACATGGAAACAAAAGGAGAAAGTAAATGTAAACTTTTCAACTAAAAAATTTAAAGCGTTATAAATATTATGAACCAGTGGACATAGTGGAGATTATTAAACGGACGTACCGAAGATTTGTTGAACGTTCTCTCGAAATATATATTTTTTTTTCGGTTGGGTTTTACGTCGTACGGCTATTCACGCAAAGGAATAAAGACAGGTCCAAATCATCACCAACGTTAGCGTGACGTATTAAGCGGTATTCATAATACAGTCGACGACGGTTTATAAAAGCAATTCACAATTGAGCGACAGCATGTCGGCGGCAGTCGCCGATGCAGACTGCGTTGCTGTCTGGTGCCGCGTTGTTCTATTATGCTATAAACATCAATTCTGCATCTCTAAATTTATTTAAATACTATCCCTCTAAAATTCTAATCAAATATTAATAGCAACATTTACAAAAAAAAAAACTGATATTGCTATTTGTTTATTTTATACACACAGACGCGAACTCAAGTATATAACGTACAGTTTTAGTAATTTCTTTTTTATTCGCTACCAACTTAACTAAAGACCGTTCACGATAAAGTGAGATTTTTTGAAAGCCTGGCTTAGGATCTATTTTCCTCGCCATTTTGTATAATTTTACCGTATGTGAGCTTAACATTGCCACGGACCACATCACATTATTCATGCCTCAGTCAAGTGTAACTGTAAAATCGTGAGGAATGTAATAAACAAATTCTTACTCCTCTGCACACGAAACAAACAGAAACTAAATTAAATTAACTAACTTTTTATATATTTAAACGTCACACCTCCAATACCAGTGCCAGTTCTAACCTGTGGAAATGAAGCTAGAGTAATAACTGAAAAAGACAAATAGAAAATTCAAGCAGCATAAATGAAATGAATTATATCAACACTAGGGGTCGCCCTATTAGATAAGAAACACAACACCGATTTACGGAGAAGCACTTGAAGTATAACCGTTGCTTGAAAAGTTGAAGAAAAACAACAAGAAGTGGCTTGAAAATAGAAAAAGAATGCCAGAAAGCAGACTACCAGCTTTAGCTATGGGATACCGACCGAGAGGAAAACGAGATGTAGGAAGACCCTGAGGAAAATGGACGCCGGAACAGGCTGAAGATGCCTAATCCATGGGAGAAGAAGAAGACGTTGAATACGACGTCAATACATAAAACTATGCTATTTCGTTGCCAACTTTACAGAGAGCAAGCCTGTTAATGTGTCCGTCAAAATACACGCAGTAACGGACAGTGAGTTTTTTCACAGGTTAATTTTATTTACCTTCTGGCAGTGCGTTATGTTTGGATATGGACCCACCCAGTGTGTGTGTGTGTGGGTGTGTGTGTTAATGTGTATGTGTGTGTGTTAGAGATGGGCGTTGTTTAACGTAACCGTTGTAATAAACTGTTACAATTTGGTAACGTGTTACACGAGTAACAGCTTCCATTGTTTGTACCGTTATTTTTTAAATTATTGCCTCACTTATACCAGCGCTTGACTACTGTGCGTGCGTTAAAGTTATTTTTTTGGAACGTCTGGCTTGTAGCTGTTCAACTTCCCCCCACCACACCAGGCAATTAAACACTGCGCATTAGTGATAGCTATTTTTTGGAACGTCTCGGTTTGGAACAACGCGCATGCGTAAAAGTTATTTCTTGGAACGTCAAGCTTTGGAACATTGCACAACGTAATCGTTACTTCGCGGAACGTCGGATCGGGACCATAGACTAAAAGATGAGGTAGACCAGTTATTCGTCTTCTGCGCACATACCCAACATTGACCTACCCCCAAAGGAACACAGCTGTCAAAGACACATGGTCAACAGTGTTATACGTATTTGTTTATATCTTAGTTTTCAAAAGACAAGCACTTTTATGCAACTAAAATACATTTACCAATCTAAATTTAATCAAAGTGCATCCCGAATTGGTTTGAGGAAGTATACAAACATCCCAAAGCACTTGTTTACTCAACGGTGTTCTAACCTCGAACCCAATCCACGCTGTTTTTTCTAGTCGTATTGGCAGGAAAGCAGTTCAATGTTGGGACACGGAGACTGGTTGTTTAGTCTATGGCCGGGACAGGCGAGAAGCGTTTCACAGCGATCTTTCACAAAAATAAGATGTGACTGGAACGTGTTACTCGTCTGGAACTGGAACGGTGGAACTCCGTTACACGAAAGTCACTGTTAGGCCCGTCACCTAGTGTGTGTGCGTCTTCCGCCGGGCCCGAGCAAGGCCGTCTCGCCGTACAGCGGCGGTGGAACGGCGTCGGCGGTGGGCCGGCGGTTTAATCAGCCCGCGCTCTCACCTGTTATCTTATCAGCCGCGCTGATGCACTAATTATTTGTGTGCGCGAGCGTGTGTGCCCGCGCGCTTGGCTCCGGCCCGCTGAAAGGTCCGGCAATTACCCGCGTCAAGAGCCCGGGAGATGCGGCAGAAAGGAACATGTCGCCCGACGCCGGGCCACAACCGTCCANATTGGCTGTCCGCCGTTAGGGTGTTTGATACGAAAAAAATAATTATTTTATAATTGTACCAAACATTGTTCAACTTGCACGCATTGTATGCTATGCCATTTTCCTAGAATAAAAAGTTTTACACTTTATATATTTTTTGAATAATACGATGTCAGGTCCTAAAAATCTTCTGTTTTGCTGTAGCCATGATAACAAGTACTAAGTTGTACAAATGGAAAAACAATTCAATGTAACTAATTCCGTAGGCCACTGCGTGACACTCATCTAATCACCAAATAACAGGACATAGGTACATAAGTTTAAAGTAAAGAAAGGTTTGCATATTTTTAACATTTTTTTTTAAATGCGTGAAATTTTATTTAATGATTACGTGTTTGTCAAGTAGTAGCCCGCAGCTTAAGTATACGCTGTAAATATTAATATGTACAACTAAGTNGGCCTACATAAGTTTAAAGTAAAGAAAGGTTTGCATATTTTTAACATTTTTTTTTAAATGCGTGAAATTTTATTTAATGATTACGTGTTTGTCAAGTAGTAGCCCGCAGCTTAAGTATACGCTGTAAATATTAATATGTACAACTAAGTAGNATTACGTGTTTGTCAAGTAGTAGCCCGCAGCTTAAGTATACGCTGTAAATATTAATATGTACAACTAAGTAGGTATTTATTATTGTCTGTGGTAAAACAGAAACATTTTTGAATTTGACATCGAATTATTTAAAAAAAAAACATAGTACGTAATTTTTTTTTACTGAAGGAAAATGTCTCATACGATGCGTATACGTTGATCAATGTTTGGCACAATTATAAAATAACCAATTTTTTGGTATCGCACATCTTTAATAGTGCTGGTCACCAAAACATACGTATTCATTATTTTATTTTTGTACGAAATACGGTTCAACTTGTAGACATTACTTAGGTACAAGTATTATTTCCTCTCATAAATAAATTTGAGTGCATATTTTTTCCGTAACAGCATTTTGAAATCGCAATTTTAGTGTTTTTGGGACTTAAAAATATTAACAACAAACTTAATTACCAAAAAGATAACTCACATTGAAATAAATATACCAGTAGTTACTTCGTGGAATCTTTAAAATCACGCTAAGAAAAGTTTTTCGCAATTTTTAAAAATTGCTGAAATTAAGGAAATTTTTTCCACATTTTAAATTTATAACAGTCTATGATATTTGTAAAATAAATTTTAATAAGAATACCTTAAAATGAATTAATACTTGACCTTTAAGTTACCTTAGTTAAATTTTATGCTATTTTTAATCTGTTTATTTTATTTGTACGTCCTAAAAATTCTCAAATTGCGATTTTGATATTCTACACTGCAAAAAATGTAAGATAGAAAACTTTTTATGGGAAGAAACAAAACATATAAGTAATTTATATAAATTGAACAATATAAAATAATGATTTTTTGGTGACCAGCATTCTTAAGCTGGTTCCACAATACTGCGATGCGTTGCTATGCGTTGCGATGAGCGGTAGCCAATCAGGACGAAGCAGCAGTCCGTCGGCGTCAAGTGCGTTGCGCGAAAATTTTGTGTTGCGATTGTTGGCGACAGCCTGCGTCGGAGAAGAAGAAGAATAAGTGCTTGTTTACAAGGAGAATAAAAGTATATATTTGTTTACATTTTGAAAACCGACGATCACGTTTACGTCAAGGGTTTTGTATTTGTATTTTTATTGTTGCTGCGCGGATGCACAAAATAGAAGAAAAGGCCTAGTATACATTTGGAGAGTGTTATAAAAATAGTTTATTAATATCAAAATAATTCTCCTTCGTCTTATTATGTCTCCCGTTCTCGCTAGTTTTCATCGCACATCATAAAAATAGTTTATTAATATCAAAATAATTCTCCTTCGTCTTATTATGTCTCCCGTTCTCGCTAGTTTTCATCGCACATCATAAAAATAGTTTATTAATATCAAAATAATTCTCCTTCGTCTTATTATGTCTCCCGTTCTCGCTAGTTTTCATCGCACATCATAAAAATAGTTTATTAATATCAAAATAATTCTCCTTCGTCTTATTATGTCTCCCGTTCTCGCTAGTTTTCATCGCACATCGCGTTCTAGCTGCCTAGTCCATCTTCCACCATTTAAAACAATCAGTGTCAATGTTTTTCGCGTGTCTCTTGTTACATTCGTGAGGTCTGAAATAGCAGCACCATCTCAGACGACGTCCGTCGCCGAGTGGGGAAGTGTGCGTACCTACCGCAAAAAAATATCTTATTTTAATATACTTTAGTTCCGCTGAAGTTCAATCAGAGGAATTTAAACAACATTTTCAAGTACGTATTGGTGCAAACAGTGTACTAGACGTGATTGCAAGTTACGTTATTTTGACAGTTGGTGCACAAATTAAAACCCTTTAATGTAGGACATGGGATTAGGTAACTGCTCTAGTTAGAGTGCCTCTGCCCCATATTCCTTCTACGATTGAAGCTTTATAGTCTGTCAAGCAACAGTGGTGGCGTAATCGATAACACATCATTAGTTTTATTTCCTACGAGCTGATGGTCGTAATGAGGCGAACGCCGCGCAAGCCAGGAAAAAAACACGCGAGTGAGTTTAATTGTAGAGGCATTGATTGTTAGTTTGCTAGAACGCCCGAATGCCATCCCTCGATCCACTTTAACCGTACATTTGACTCGGTTAAAATAGTCAGAATGTGCAGAAGACATTACTTTGTTAAAGTACGGTACCTCGGATTGCCGGTTTTTCGCATCACGGCCCGTTGACGTGAATCTTATTCACCAAATTAAAACCGAGACTTGTAAACGAAAAGTCGAATATGGCTGCTGGTTCAGGTAGTGCTGGACTCTCGACCTTGAAAAGTTTACATCTGAAATGATGACAAAATTATTATCATGGAATTTAATTTTTTTATTGCGATTGTTATCGTAAGAGACCTGTAGAATTTACGTAAGTTAGACTAGTCCTATACCTACCTGACTGCAGTTCGCGATTTCATTGGTTACTGGCGACTCTAATGCGTAGTTTACCTGTGTGAGCACTTTACTGGAGATTGGTCACTGAACCGTCGAGCCTATGCTATTGGCTATAAGCGTCCTTGCGACGTGGCATACACTTCGGCCAAATGGCAGAAATCAAACGAACATACAACATTTTGGAGTTTAGCCTGCAGCCGCAAAACAACACAAATATTTGCAGGTGGCTAATGAGCATGTTTACTGTTTTATTACTGCGTCTTAGAAAAAAAGTCCGTATGTCACACAGCATATTGGCGAGGGNCTAATGAGCATGTTTACTGTTTTATTACTGCGTCTTAGAAAAAAAGTCCGTATGTCACACAGCATATTGGCGAGGGTCAGATTTGCATTCCTGCGAACTAATAATCACCGTAGGGTTTCGTCTCTGCGCACGTTTCGTCAACCACCGACTGACGTGCCACACACGTGGATGATAAAAAACNGTTACTGGCGACTCTAATGCGTAGTTTACCTGTGTGAGCACTTTACTGGAGATTGGTCACTGAACCGTCGAGCCTGTGCTATTGGCTATAAGCGTCCTTGCGACGTGGCATACACTTCGGCCAAATGGCAGAAATCAAACGAACATACAACATTTTGGAGTTTAGCCTGCAGCCGCAAAACAACACAAATATTTGCAGGTGTCTAATGAGCATGTTTACTGTTTTATTACTGCGTCTTAGAAAAAAAGTCCGTATGTCACACAGCATATTGGCGAGGGTCAGATTTGCATTCCTGCGAACTAATAATCACCGTAGGGTTTCGTCTCTGCGCACGTTTCGTCAACCACCGACTGACGTGCCACACACGTGGATGATAAAAAACTCTGCTTATCCTGGCGTTCGGTGTTTTAACTGCAGAAGCTAGAAAATTGAAAGGCTTCCTTCGACACGACCTCGCCTGTTTTGTATTCAGGTATTCGGCGCGCGACCCAACTACTTCAACGCCTCCAGCTCTTTCTCAGCTTCAAGGCAATGCTATCATTTGAGTCATGCGATGAGTCATGCGACGGTGGAAAATAATTTCAGGCTCTCCCAGCAGGAAATTGCCTGTTATTTTCCTTCCACGGAGATACCGCTAACTGACGGGAACTAGTTAATTTTTTTTACGTTTTTAAGTATTGCTGCTATAGTTGCGATCTAATTCCAACCAACAAGGAAAGCGTTTTTCCAATGATCCAAATTACCAAGCGGTCTTTCAGGAAAAAGCGTTTTGGTGCTTATTCATCGGACCCACAACCGTTGATATGAACGGTTCCATCAGCTTTCTTGTATAATTCTCAGTATTTAATTTGAGGTCACTTTCAAATCTTGAGTAATTTTTAAATGTTTATGAAATTGCTCTCGATCGTTACACGCGCGCGCTTCAAACGACTTGTGTTTCGTGTGACAGAATTGTTTAACACGTTAACATATTAACAATACTGTGTAGGTCGGAGTGACTAGTTTGGAAGCCAATGTAGGGTAAACCGACCGACTTAAAGTATTCATTAACCGCAAGCAGAAACGGTACGTAACGAAGAAAACCGCGTGAAACAGCTGCTATCAAAACTGTTAGGCCAGTCGTCAACCAGAGAAACTATAAACGCGAACAGTGGACACCACTCATTATTTTGCACTACTTTACTTATACAGTATTTTCTCTGTGTTGTTTTTATTGCGAAAAAAAATACATCGGTTATATTTTTGCTGTAGCGGATAACGCCGACAAGTTTTCCTCTTTCACATGCGAAAGCAGTTAATCCAAGAACAAAGCAGGAAAACTGTGGTCGGCTTCTATCTCAAAGCAAAACCGTCTAAACACGTAACAGTCCATTGACATAGAGCCTGTTTCGACAGAATTTGGACACGGGGAAGTTAGGAACATAGCGATTGCGAGTAACTAAAAAGCTAGTTTAATTTAGAGGAAATGTTTTATTACGGGAACGTGCCGTATATACACGAAACGCGGTCTGAAATGAGCAAACATGAATTAAATTCATATGTATGATATGAGCCCCTCCGTATGTCTTATTCACGGTCAATAATATTTTGTGATAAGTTATGCACTACCAAAGTGTTTTCCGATGAACGCAAAGTTGTAATTGTCCAACGAAGCTTTTTCTTAGCAATTAGAATATAATATCTCTTCACGTATTCGCTAACAAATAGTTTAGTGAGCAAAAAAAAAACTTCTTTGTCCATCACAGCAAAAATATTTGCAGGATTATTTTCGAAGGAACATTTTTTTTTTCGCAGTTACAGTTTTCTTTTTGGATGTTTCGGATGTCGAGGACGCCCAACTGATGAATCATGAATTATCCTCCAGCCTCTAAAAACGCTGATAATTATCATACCTGCACGATAGCCAGTCAAGCCGCTTGCACATAAAAACTGGCGAAAAAAATTAATTGGAACTTTAGTTTGAATCACGCAACCCCTTTACATGGCACGGAACTGAGGCTCTAAGTGTGCCATTAATTTATAAATAAAATTTTCTCACGACACAGCCTGTTAATGTGTCAGACTTTTTTTTGTTTGTTTTCACAGCTGTATGCTGACAAAAATTGGCGTTTATGCCTGTCGTAACATCGAAATAACTAACATGAAATATATTTTCAAGCTCCGCAACATTAACACCGAAATAATGAAGCTCCTTGAAACTTGGTTTCACACGCCATGTTGAATTACTGGTTTATATCTTATTTAAATTGTTTATGGACACTTGTTTTGAAACTGCATCATTCTTTACTCCTCTGGGGATGTAGGTAAATAAAAAATTCGGAACTTTTCTCAAGTTTTACAACGTAATTATTGCAGCGCCATTTTAAAATTAACAATACATTCTTGCCGTTTTACGATTGCCAGATAATGCGNTGAGCGTCCAAAAGTTTAAAGGCTGTTCACGGTAAACTGAGCACTTTTGAAAGCCCTGCTTAAGATCTACTTGTATGCACATTCTGTACTCTTCCACCAGATGTAAAATTAACATTTCCATGGACCTGATCACTTTATTCTTGCGTCGGTCAAGTGTAACTGTAAAATTATTTAAATAAAAACCAAATAGTTAACAAATTTGCTGATTTTTGCACTTATATGCATTAAAAAAACTTAAAGCAAAATAAATCATTTCAGGGTTTACCTAACACTTTTAATTCGACGTTAAAACATGGAACTACTTTCCTTTCGTTGTTACCAACTTAACTGGGCGCATGACAGNGTTGTTACCAACTTAACTGGGCGCATGACAGTCAGTGTGCATGGTAACATGTTCGCGTGTATCAGCAGTGATATTTTTCAAAGGTTGATTCCAAAAGTGCTCACTTTATCGCGAACAGCCCATACCAAGATTATTGAATCATTTTTACCAGTACTTCCCCCGTAAAGTTTCTGCATATATTATGGCAGTATTTCATGTTAGACATTTATCGGTATACTCTGCGACTGCAGTTAGTTGCTTCCTAGGCGCCCTCACAAACGTTGTTTTGTTTCCACGATAACAGTTCACCTAAGAGAGTTACACCGATACAACGCTTTTTACACATTAATGTACTAACGATTATTCATTCAAAGCTATAAACAGCCAAGAGTTTCACACATGTTTGAAAATAACATTGTCTCTCTGAATGGAGATGATATTACCAAACACCCATTCGCAGATCAAATTAAAGACAACAGTATTACGGAGTTGTTCTTTCATTTTAAGTAGGTTTTATTATTTAGAATCGAAACCGTTTGAAATATCGATTTTCAAGGGCATCTACCTGCCTTGCGAATTACTGTGAAGAGGTTTTCTCTTTCATTTTCTATAGGGAAACACCTCACTGATTATTCTACTTGTAGTTCACGGTCACTCTTGTATATTCTGGGTAGGCAAGGGTCACGTTTATTTACACCTGTAGTAACGTTAGGTTCGAGAGATATTCCACTAGAAAATCTGGAATGCTAGTGTTAACTAATTTTAAGATTTAATTGTGTAATATGACAGATTTTNGAGATATTCCACTAGAAAATCTGGAATGCTAGTGTTAACTAATTTTAAGATTTAATTGTGTAATATGACAGATTTTATGAATGAGTTGCGTATTTTATGAACGAAGGAACTGCACAGTATCATGCTCTTTGTAAGCTATATGACGAGTNAGATATTCCACTAGAAAATCTGGAATGCTAGTGTTAACTAATTTTAAGATTTAATTGTGTAATATGACAGATTTTTATGAATGAGTTGCGTATTTTATGAACGAAGGAACTGCACAGTATCATGCTCTTTGTAAGCTATATGACGAGTNTTTTATGAATGAGTTGCGTATTTTATGAACGAAGGAACTGCACAGTATCATGCTCTTTGTAAGCTATATGACGAGTAAGTTTTTTTTTTGGGAAATTCATTTTTTGTGACCAGTGGTTTCTGACAGACGTCAGCGGGGGAAAAAATATTTATATTGTGGCCCCGGCACTTTTCCTGGTTTTTCATGCTCGCACACGTCATTACCCAAGGCCTCCAAAGCAAAGCAAATATTTCGTGTTCCGAGAGACATGCGACTTTTAGTGATCGCTCTCCGGACGCAGGGGAGGCAGTGTAAGGGAGTGCGCCCCCGGACGCCCGCCGCTGGAGGGAGGGAAACCACGTGACACTGCTGGCGATATAATACCAAACTGATAACATCGCTCTCTAGTATCGCGCTGTAAAAGAAAAGTCTACCCCGATTTACGTTTTCTTCTATCGGTAATATGCACACGCGGAGCAGCTCTCGCCCAACCGCTCTCGGTCGCTGTCACTACTGAACTGAACTACCCCATCCCTTCGCGAAGCGGCAATATACTCTCCAGATTCGCTCGACGCGTTTTGCACTTCTGTGCATTATTTACTTATTTGGATTCTACTCTATCTCCCTCCCCCCCCCGGTTCTCATCTAGCTCTCGGTCATTACCTTTCTACCCTCTTTCAGCCAGTATTTCCGTGTATCGCTTTTGTCGGCGTCAGAAGCCGCAAATTCATGCGTTGACACACCGAGGAAAAGCTTTGGTAGCAAGAAATATAACTGATTTGGACCAAACAAATCATCTTTATACGTGGCTAACAGATACAGTGCCAGTGGAACCGAATTAGTAGATGCAGTATTTCGCTGAAAGATTTCGAGACAAATATCGCCTGTACTAATTGAATTACACTAATGCATGTGTTAAATGACAGTGGGTGAATCACTCAGTTTGAATGTACGATCAAATACGGGAATGGCTTCTCATACAGACAGCAGCTAACGGCAGAAGAAACGCTGCCGATATCTGCATGTGATATCAAAGTCTACCAAATGTTCGGAATGTTTCGTGGAATATTNCGGCAGAAGAAACGCTGCCGATATCTGCATGTGATATCAAAGTCTACCAAATGTTCGGAATGTTTCGTGGAATATTTCCTGTCGTTACGTATAAAATATTTAAACAGCTGTTTCCGCGCCACACTTACATCACATATGCCAGGTAACAGTTCATGTCGTTGCCCATAAACGTCAGAATATGCGACATGTGTCGTTTAGACCAAACGTTTCGTTTTGATAAAAAGACAAAACATATTTATTGTTGAAAAAACGTATTTCAGGAAAACAATTTTTCTATACAATATTTTCGGTGGAATGGACAAACATTACGTGCTATCGACTGAAGCTTGGCAGTTACTTAATTACCATTGGCAACGAATTTATATCCAAATTCTTATAACTAAACGAAACATTTTTGAAGTCTTAACATTGGTGAAAAAAAAAAAAACTGCGGCAAAGTAACGCTTGGAATTGTAAATTTCTCTGTAGTTATATATAACCGACACATTCGTCAATTTGACAATCAACGAATAAAAACTTAGATTTAAATTTTTTTTTCTTTTAATGACAAAATTTTAGCTACCCCATTAAACTAACATGGCTACAAAATTGAAAGCGGTAGTTTCTGGAATATGAGAAACGATTAAATACGTGTCAATCAAAAAGGGAAACCGTTATGCAAGAGTTGATCAAAAAAGGCGTGTTTCGTGGGAAACAATTGAACAGGAGTTTTTAGAAAAGGGCAATATTGCCAATATTGTTTCAAGTATTGAAATTCGTACTAGTACACGAATCCACTGTGTTCTTACGGCGAAAGGCAGCGGCAAATCAATAGCTTCAGTCGAGTTTAGCTGTTTAATTGTACAATATATATTGAAAATTCTTGATATCACTTTTAAAATTGGTACGGAATTAAAATAAACACAAAGTGCCCAAGGTCAAAAACCAAAGAGCAGGAGGGAAATTCCAAAATTAATTGGTAATTGAGTTGCTTGTCGCTAAGTTAGGAAGACAATGAGTTAGTAATTAAATTAATTAAAAAACAAGTGCACGTTGCATTACGTTTTTTCGAAGTTCTCCAGCAATTACACAGTCACCAGGATGAAAGAGGAAACCGAGGCGTCCAAGCGAAACCTGCAAATGAATATGTCGCTTGATGGAAAAATTTTTACTTCCCNAATGAATATGTCGCTTGATGGAAAAATTTTTACTTCCCAGCCGGCACTTGGTTACTACGGTTAACTTCCGGTAATTTTCTAAAGCTAAAGTAATGCTCTGGGAACCATCATTACGTTAACATCTTCCTCGATTGTGTTTCAGTGCATAAAGCAAAGGCTTAAGTGAGTTCAAGAGGCTACATTTTTTTCGAACAAAGTTAACATACTTCATCATTTTTCGTTGTGATATGAAATGATACTTTGAAAAGTATTTGTTGCAAGCCCACTGACTTTTGAGAAATTGTAACAGTATGGTAATGGAGGAAAACGACTTTCCAAAAAAGAATTAAAAAGAGTCATATGGATTTTAAATGTATATTTTTTTTTTTACAAATATCAGAAAATGGAACGAGTGGAATGGTGTGGAGAGATTTGGGAGGCTGTTAACATCGAGGACTTGAGAGCTGATGAGAGCAAAGCGAGGTGAGTAAGGAGCAGCGCCGTAACGCATAGGCGGGGGGAAACGGGACATCCCCGAGAAAATTCGCTGACCAACGTCATCGTCCAGCACGATTCCCAGACGCGAAAATCCGGGAGCGACCCTGCCTGGAATCGAGCCCTGTTCGCCTAGATTGGAGGCGAGTACTCTAACCACTACACCACGGCGGCCCTTCAGAATGGAACGAAATTAATGCGTTAGGCTACAGCTGAAAACAATTGCTCTTGTTGCTAGAATGCCATGAAGAATATATTTTTTTGAAAATCTGTTATGTGGATTCGCCAGTATTAAACNATTGCTCTTGTTGCTAGAATGCCATGAAGAATATATTTTTTTGAAAATCTGTTATGTGGATTCGCCAGTATTAAACTTTTGAGATAAAACTTAAAGACATAATAGTCCGAAATCAAAACTTCACTGCAGGGGAAACAAGTAGCGTTTCAATGTGCCCCTCCTGTAACATTAAAAAACACGAAACAGAACTTAATGTTGAAATAACCTTTTTTAATTTTTACTAATCAAGATTTTAAGTTGAAATTGTAATACAGTATGAGTATAAAAGAATACCCCAACTTTGAAGGGCTATAATGTCAAAACCAAACAACCTACAACCTTCATTGACCAATAAAATGAACCGTGAAACTGTGAAGTTTGTTTACCATGCATTCATAAATGTTCAATGTGACCACCACGAGCGGCCCGAACGTCATCTACGCGATAATCAAGCTGGTTCCACGCTCTTGTCAGCATGTCCGGTGTTACGGTTTGGATGGCGTTCGTAACTCTCGGTTTGAGGTGATGAGGGGGTAGCGAGCTCGCATTCGACACGTCATGTGAAGGGGACGGTCTGATGTTTCCTTTATGTGCCGAGAGATGACACTGGGAGCGTCTGTCGTCGCACTATGAGCGTGTGTTGTATGTTAGTTCGCATCATGATAACGACGGAACAACAGAAGGCGTTCTGTGTTATTCAGTTTGCTAAATGTGAATCGGTTTCGACTGTTCAACGTGAATTCCGTCGCAAATACGGACGTCGTCCTCCCGATAGGTGGATTATCGTACTTTGGTTTCGTCAGTTTCGTGACACAGGGTGCCTTTGCAAAGGCAAAAGTTCCGGGAGACCGCGTGTGTCCGAAGAGAATGTGCAACGGATTCAACAAGCGCTCGTTCGCAGTCCGAGAAAATCAACTCGACAAGATAGCCGGGAAATGCAAATCTCTCAATCGACGGTATGGACAGTGTTCCGAAAGCGATTGCTGTACAAACCAATACAGGTTACAGCTTGTACAGGCTCTTACCGAAAGGGATAAAGAACTGAGATGTGATTTCTGCGCGTTCGTTCTTGCCCAGAACGAGTTAGACGATGCCTTCATGTCTAAACTGGTTTTTATCGATGAAGCGACGTCCCATACAAATGGTAAGAGGAACCGGCACAAAGTGTGGATATGGGGTGAGGAGCCTCCACATGAAACCACCGAACACAGTGCACTTCCTCCAAAGTGAACGTGTTTTGCGCTGTATCCAAATACACTGTTTTCGGCACTTTCATTTTTCAGGAGCCCACTGTTACTAGATTCCCTTATTTGGACATGCTTACAGAGTGGTTGTTTCCTCAGTTAGAAGANAAACTGGTTTTTATCGATGAAGCGACGTCCCATACAAATGGTAAGAGGAACCGGCACAAAGTGTGGATATGGGGTCAGGAGCCTCCACATGAAACCACCGAACACAGTGCACTTCCTCCAAAGTGAACGTGTTTTGCGCTGTATCCAAATACACTGTTTTCGGCACTTTCATTTTTCACGAGCACACTGTTACTGGAATCCTTTATTTGGACATGCTTACAGAGTGGTTGTTTCCTCAGTTAGAAGAGGCGGCGGGGGACTTCATTTTCCAGCAGGATGGTGCGCCACCCCACTGGCACCTAGCTGTTCGCGGATACCTGAACGAGACGTTGCCGCAACGCTGGATTGGTCGAGGAGTAGCTGGTGACCAGGCTCTTCATCACTGGCCCCCAAGAACCCCGTGCGTTTTCTTTTCTATGGTGGTACATAAATGATCAAGTGTTTCGTCCACCATTGCCGGCTAACATTGAAGACCTCAAAACAAGAATTACGGACCCCATCCAAACCGTAACACCGGACATGCTGACAAGAGTGCGGAACGAGTTTGATTATCGCGTAGATGTCGTTCGGGCAGCTCTTGGTGGTCACATTGAACATTTATAAATGTATGGTAAACAAACTTCACGGTTCCACGGTTCATTTGATTGGTCTATCAAGGTTGGAGGTTGTTTGGTTTTGATATTATAGACCTTCAAAGTTGGGGTATTTTTTTTGTTATTTTTAAAATGAGTTGGTAATTTTATGTAGATATTGTCGGTATCATGTCACGAAACCATACAATATTTTCAAAATCACGAAAAAATATGTTTGTTTGACTTTTAAACATTCTTAAGGTCTGTACGTACATAAACCGCTGAACAAAAAGCAAAATCCTGTGTTTTTGTAAAACTACATTTAAATCTGCTCAATATTTTTGTGTGATCTTTGGGCACGATAATTTTCTCGTCCGATGAACAGTTTTCGCCTTGTGTTTCCGTCTATACCGCGTATCTTTTGTTATGTAATGGATTAAACGGATGTTTTCTCAGTCATATTGTAGTATGAAAATTACCTATGTGTAGTTCATTCACGGTTTCTTAGAATGTTTTGAAATGAACCTTTGAAAAATCACTCCAGGCATAACATGTCAACCTGTTTTTTCAATAACTTGTGTACCACAAATATATAACATTGTGATTAACTTTAAAGTACTGTATTCTTGAATAAATGAAACTGTAATTTAGTGTCTCCTATAACGTGTGATATTTATTTCGTATTAAATACAAATTAAAAACAGCGAGAGCAGCGATGTGTTGGCCACGGCTAGTAAGAAATAGTTCACAGATAAATATTGTTTCAACCTAGTTTTTGGTATGCTATTTGTAAATTAAACGTTGCCTATTGGTATATTTGAATTTTTAGGTCGCACTGAAGGAAACAAATTTCACTGTTACAGTTAAACATATCAGCGCAAATTACATTGCGTAGGTCCTAGTGATATGGTGTTTTTTTTTCGTGCGAGGAAGAAAATTCAATAGGCGGAGTGGAGCTTGTCGCTCTCTCTCTCTCTCTCTCTCTCTCTTTCTCTCTATCTCTTTCTCTCTCTCGGGAAGTTTCGCAGCGCCTGTAGTAGCAGGAGAANACGAGACGTTGCCGCAACGCTGGATTGGTCGAGGAGTAGCTGGTGACCAGGCTCTTCATCACTGGCCCCCAAGAACCCCGTGCGTTTTCTTTTCTATGGTGGTACATAAATGATCAAGTGTTTCGTCCACCATTGCCGGCTAACATTGAAGACCTCAAAACAAGAATTACGGACCCCATCCAAACCGTAACACCGGACATGCTGACAAGAGTGCGGAACGAGTTTGATTATCGCGTAGATGTCGTTCGGGCAGCTCTTGTTGGTCACATTGTACATTTATAAATGTATGGTAAACAAACTTCACGGTTCCACGGTTCATTTGATTGGTCTATCAAGGTTGGAGGTTGTTTGGTTTTGATATTATAGACCTTCAAAGTTGGGGTATTTTTTTTGTTATTTTTAAAATGAGTTGGTAATTTTATGTAGATATTGTCGGTATCATGTCACGAAACCATACAATATTTTCAAAATCACGAAAAAATATGTTTGTTTGACTTTTAAACAGTCTTAAGGTCTGTACGTACATAAACCGCTGAACAAAAAGCAAAATCCTGTGTTTTTGTAAAACTACATTTAAATCTGCTCAATATTTTTGTGTGATCTTTGGGCACGATAATTTTCTCGTCCGATGAACAGTTTTCGCCTTGTTTTTCCGTCTATACCGCGTATCTTTTGTTATGTAATGGATGAAACGGATGTTTTCTCAGTCATATTGTAGTATGAAAATTACCTATGTGTAGTTCATTCACGGTTTCTTAGAATGTTTTGAAATGAACCTTTGAAAAATCACTCCAGGCATAACATGTCAACCTGTTTTTTCAATAACTTGTGTACCACAAATATATAACATTTTGATTAACTTTAAAGAACTGTATTCTTGAATAAATGAAACTGTAATTTAGTGTCTCCTATAACGTGTGATATTTATTTCGTATTAAATACAAANGTGATTAACTTTAAAGTACTGTATTCTTGAATAAATGAAACTGTAATTTAGTGTCTCCTATAACGTGTGATATTTATTTCGTATTAAATACAAATTAAAAACAGCGAGAGCAGCGATGTGTTGGCCACGGCTAGTAAGAAATAGTTCACAGATAAATATTGTTTCAACCTAGTTTTTGGTATGCTATTTGTAAATTAAACGTTGCCTATTGGTATATTTGAATTTTTAGGTCGCACTGAAGGAAACAAATTTCACTGTTACAGTTAAACATATCAGCGCAAATTACCNGTATATTTGAATTTTTAGGTAGCACTGAAGGAAACAAATTTCACTGTTACAGTTAAACATATCAGCGCAAATTACCGTGCGTAGGTCCTAGTGATATGGTGTTTTTTTTTTTTCGTGCGAGGAAGAAAATTCAATAGGCGGAGTGGAGCTTGTCGCTGTCTCTCTCTCTCTCTCTTTCTCTCTATCTCTTTCTCTCTCTCGGGAAGTTTCGCAGCGCCTGTAGTAGCAGGAGAATTATACAGGTTTTCAATTTTAGTACATACATATTACAGCAAAAATAATGATTTTTGAATTTATAATTTACAACTAGAACGAGATTTTATTGTTTGAATACTTATTATAACATATTTAAATGTGATCGCGGGACGGTTACAAATCCGAAGTTGGCAGAAGTGGTGACTGGCGATGCCAACGACATGACATGGCGTGTTTCTACAAACCGTCATATTTGTACTCATGTTTTCTAAACCTACCTAGGCAAGTTATGATGATGTGAGAAATATGTTTTTCTACGGCAGGAATAAATATACTGTAAAGTGCGTCGTGATCGCTGTGTTTGTGAAAGAGTATTGTTGCCATTACGTTACGTTGGACCAGTGTGTTTGTGTGTGTGTGTGTGTGTGTGAGAGAGAGAGAGAGAGAGAGAGATAGAGAGAGAGAGAGAGAGAGAGAGAGAGAGAGAGATTGCAAATATCGGACGTGTGATATTTATACGTTTTAACCGTGAACTGTTTTTAATACAAAATAAATTGTTTGAAAGTCACGTCTGTTTATCACATCGTCGTAATATCTTGCCCTAGGTGTTTGAAACACAATTGTGCAACGTGCTAACGTTTATGTGATTTGAATGTTTGCCACAACTCCAATAAAATACTAAGCTCAGCCAGATAAATTGTAATAAATAATGAAATGAGCCTAGAAAACAGTAGGTACCAATGCATATAAATATGAGGGGAATAAAAGTTACGGCAGGCCTATTTTTATGCATGTTCATCGATATCTTGTAAGTTTGTCGTTGCTACGTACAATAAATACGCGACACAGGTTGTGTGCTTGAATTTACTGTGTCTTTTCGTTGGACTGGTTGTCCCTTCGTTTTAATTTTTATTCCAACCAAGGCCGACCTTTTAACGAAATAACCCAACATATATCAATAAGAAGAGTTTCAATACTACAGTACTTTCCCCCCGCAAGAAGGGTTAAACACAGTCACGGCAAAATATTAAAGTGTATTATGTGTAATGTGCTATGTCGTGTATAACAAATATGTTAACAATGTAAAATAATAACCGTAAGAACTATCGTCAACATAGACATTGTTAGAAAGTTATAAAGCTGACCTAGATATGGTTATAGGCCTAAATTGCGGACATTCTTACGAAACGGTTTTTGAAATATGACTAAATTCTTTGAACAGCTGAAAACATTAAACAAGCATTTGACAGTTAAAACGTAGTCACACGGCAGTGTTTAAGTTTACATGTAGCGGATGGATACGTAATCGGTAACCAAAAGTAGAACTTTAGCAAGGCTTCAGAAAAGTGTTGAAGTAACTATGAATGGTCTATACTAAACATTTTTACAAGAAAAAGCAGCTTACATCTTCGGTGGTAAGTCAAAAATTACACGGTAAATGGTTCAAGTCTCATAGATGCAAGTAGCTGACAGAAAGACTGCAGGCCAGTTTNTTAAGTTTACATGTAGCGGATGGATACGTAATCGGTAACCAAAAGTAGAACTTTAGCAAGGCTTCAGAAAAGTGTGAAGTAACTATGAATGGTCTATACTAAACATTTTTACAAGAAAAAGCAGCTTACATCTTCGGTGCTAAGTCAAAAATTACACGGTAAATGGTTCAAGTCTCATAGATGCAAGTAGCTGACAGAAAGACTGCAGGCCAGTTTNTAAGTCAAAAATTACACGGTAAATGGTTCAAGTCTCATAGATGCAAGTAGCTGACAGAAAGACTGCAGGCCAGTTTAGTCCCTTGCGCATAGAGGCAGATAAGGCATGCGATGCGAGTACCAGGGTCGCCCGTAGCACATTATTAAATATAGATACCGTTTAGTGTTGGTGACTAGTGTGGGTATACTTTGACCTTCCATTGTACCAAAAATATCACTCGTTCATCAGGATAAAAAAAAAACAGCTTTACACGTTTGGATTCTAAAATAAAAATGATTTTAACAGGTNTATCACTCGTTCATCAGGATAAAAAAAAAACAGCTTTACACGTTTGGATTCTAAAATAAAAATGATTTTAACAGGTCTTTGGCAAGACTACCAAAATGCAGTTTAGTTAGATATTGGTCAAAGTATCATCACTGGCTAAAGTAACATTCTCTTGTGGTATATTTTTTTACGTAATNAGTTTAGTTAGATATTGGTCAAAGTATCATCACTGGCTAAAGTAACATTCTCTTGTGGTATATTTTTTTACGTAAGGCCATATTTTACGATAATTTTTATTTCGTTATCTGAAAGAGCATTGAAAAATTGAAAATTTCGGAACATGGGAGCCCAAGTTTCTGTGCTGCTAATTAACTTGGCCATCTAAATCACACGTCATGTGATCTATATTGTGTGCACAACATATTAATAAAGTATCAAGGATATTTAACAACCGGTACTCGGGTACTGGCATCCTGGATCTATTTTAAAATAGGTGTTGAATTTTTTCGGCAAAACAATTTTTATTCGTCCGAGAGAAAATTATAATTAATATTTATTAGTTTCTCTGGTCCGAATAAAAATGTGTTGCTAAAATAATTAATGCCTATTTTGAAAGATATTCGCCAACCAGTATCCGAGAACCTATTGTTAAATAGCCTTGATTATTAATACATGTGTTGTGTATATGATGTGGATCACATGACATGTGAATAATTTGGCCAAGTTAACTAGGGGCATAGAATCTTACGCTCCCATATTCCGAAATTGTCGACTTTTCGGTGCTTTATTCTGACAAATATTATCATTTGACTACAAATGTTTATATTTATGAGGTTTTGATATAAATATCTTTCAGATAATGGAGTAAAAATTATCGTGAAATATGGCCTTAAACTTGGGTATTTTGCAAGTTTACTTGACGACTGCTTGACCGACCGCCAGCTCATCTTTGAGCTGGAAGGCGGCTCCAAACTTACTGCGCCCGCTTGTTTGCAAGGAAACCCGCATAAGGCTCCGAACACTAATTAGCACTTAGCTCGCCGTGTAGCGCACGACGAGAATGTCTGGGCGGACGATTACCGTGTGTGCTTTGGCGTGGCGCCAAGGCGAGGGGAAGACGGTACTGGATATTACCGCCTGCAGTATGATATCACGAAGCCGTCTCGTGCTTTCCCCCCGTCGACTTCGATGGACCTCCACTACCACCTTGCCCTCCGGGGTACGCCGCTTCCGGTCGCTGCAACGTGACGTGAAGAGGATACTGTGAAGTTCGTCCAAATACGTCCCTGGAAGGAAAATGTAGCGGGGTGGGAGATTCGTATATGCCAAGTGAAATGATGTCACGTTTGTAAGCGGAATAAATGAATGATCTTGCACGTGGATTGACACACATCATTCCGGTTACTCGTGTTGTGGAAACTCACTGCAATGTCGTGCGTNGAATGATCTTGCACGTGGATTGACACACATCATTCCGGTTACTCGTGTTGTGGAAACTCACTGCAATGTCGTGCGTACGAGATTTTAGTCATTAAAACAGCGATTCGTTTAAAACCGAAGAGTAAGTTACATACTGCCGACTACCGAATAATTGGGATTATCTTGTAGCATTGCCTTTTAGCAGGATAATTCATTATACATATATATTTGAGTGCACGTAATTAAGTCCTTGTAATAAATATTGAGGTATCTGTGATTACAGTGGATTAATTCCCCCCCCCCCGTTGGTTGGGTATTTTTGTAATCATAACAGCATGCTAGGCTTGATGGAAACAACACTGAAACATGCGTTATTGGCAGCCATAAATTTTTAGTTTTATTCAGAGAAGGAAGTAATAAGATAATGACCTATATAATAGCATCAGATTCTCATACGGGGTTTTATTATCCTGACATGTTACAGTCGACAGAAGCTACACATCGACAAGCTTTGTTAGTTCCTGTTTGTATTTAGACAGGGAAGAATTAATAACATGTCCCTACTAGTTCTTCTGCTCAGGTGACGCGAAGGGACCGTAATAACAGAAACAAAATGCACGTTAAATAGTTCATTGACTATGGGTGTGATGGTGGTGTCAGTAACCGAGCCATTGGCCGAGAAAAAACAAACCTTTCCGCGGGCAAAATGGATGAGCCACTTTTATGTAACAACGAGCGTGGTCAGTAGTTTTAATCAAAGTGCAGGCAACGCATTTGTTTATTGTCCTTGCGAGACGCATAGTATTTCCATGTCTCGCAACTGAGTCCCTATTTGGACAGAACTTGTAAAAGGCCTGTCTTAGCTCGGGATCGAGATACCGAAGCCCCAATCGGCTCAGTTCACGTTTAGCTGACACACCATTCGACCAGATATTGTTGCCCCATCCTGGTATCGCCCCGCGCCTTTTCATTGCCCTCTCACATCGTATGTCGAGTCGACCATCGCACTTTCGAAATTTATCACGAAATTCACGTGATAATTTAGTGCTCAATTCGTGCTGATTTGTGCCCAAGTTACAGAATTTCTGCGGCTGGGATAGACGTATTAATAGTTTTGTCAAGTTGGCCACCGCAAAATAATCGACTATAACTTTTATATTTTTGTAGCACAAGTCTTGGAACTGCGGCATTTGCCAGCACGAATCAGGCAACTAATTCCTGGCATTGGCACAATTTGCCAGACTCAGTTGTTTCCACGGGCGGTGGCCAATTTGACGTCAAGTTGGCCACCAACTAAAAAACATTAATATCATCTTTATTTCAACAGCACAAATTCTGTAACGTGTGCACAAATGAACACAAACTAATCACTTATCTCGTTATAAATTTCGAAAGTGCGGTGGCCAACTTGACATACGTCCTTCCGCGTCGTATTTAATGGCAGTTGTGGACACGCGAGTGTTACGAGGTAGGAAATCCCACCGAAATCCTCACAAACAAAGGCTTCTTAGACTTTCATGAAAAAAATATAAAATAAAATAAAAACTAAAGGATGTAATTAACATTAAAATTTAAGAATTCGTAAAATTTAACAGCCACAAAATAAGAGTGACGCAAATATGGAAATAAAGTTACGAATGATAAATACTATATTTAGCTAAATTTTAAATTCCAACTTAATATATTATTCCCAGAGCCCTGAATAAACGTAAAAAGCAACTTTTAAGGTTTAAATTCCATAATTTTAACTGGGTTATTCCATACCCGCAGTCTTCGTGGCAGCTCCATCCGAAAAAAAACAACTCAAATATGGATCCGCTATTGTTTGGAGCGGAGGTACTTACATCTCCAGTCTTCTCCTGCTGATACAACCAGCTTTCAGAAACAGCCGTGGTCTGAGAGGAATCTTACTCACCCTCAACTCTACTACCTGTCAAGGACAGTGCCGGTTTCGTATCGTTAACGTTCACTCCTCTGACCCATCACTGGGAGAACTGAGGGAATATTTTAGCTGGTCTTCCCAGAAACATCAACTTTTTTTTTTGCCTTTCTCGTATATATAATTGTTGCCGCCTGGCATTTCGAAACGCGAAGTAGCAGCAACAGAAAACGGCGCCTATAGCTGCATCCTTTTTTTTGAAGTTATACTTCTTCTGGCGCGTTGAGGGCAAAAGTTTAGCGTGCAACGGAAGTTGCGCGCGCACAGCGTAACGAAATTCGACAGTGAACGTGGCAGGGGTATGATCCAACGCGCATGCGCGTATCATCTAGCTATATACAAACGCAATGTACACAACATAGCACGTGGTTATATTTAAAACTGACAGAAAATCAGTTAATATAATAAGCTAATTGAAAATCATTTCATTCATATTAGTAATATATATATGCATATATATATATATCTTATTAATTAATTTTACCTAGATTGTGCCGTGAAAAATATGTTACTGACAAAAATAGTATATTAAAATGTTGAAAGTGTTTTCAAGTATTTCAGGTTAATTTTTTGTAAGTATTATTCTCAAGCCTTTTTTAATTTAATTATTTTCTTTAATCAAACCTTTATTAATTCTATTTAATGTCTTTATCCTGTCAATTTTTCGTTTTTCCTACTTACATAAATTATTTGCATTTACGTAGTAAAATTTTATTTTAGTCACACCCACTTATATTTTTTTTTAGTCCAGATGCGTTTAATATCTAAGATCGTGAGCTAATTCTGCCGTGAGCAAATGTGAGGGCATCAGGAGAATCAGAAATGAGATCACGACACCGCTAACGTCGGTATATAATCTGCTCGTTGCGTGGTGGGTCATATTTGTGCTCAGCGAAAATTTCAAAACAAGCGCACATAATCTGCCAAAATTTTCGTGCCCCCTAGCCTTCGGTCCTTTCCCCCTCCCCCCGCATTGAAAGGTTTGCGGGGGTGTAGGTTGCGTTTCTGGTTTTGAGGGTGTTTTTTTTTTCCCACACTGATCTCCTCCACCATTTAGAATTTCAAGCTAAAGAGCGGTAAATAACAAATTTAAACTCGATTTGAGCAGAGTATACTGGCAACAAACAAGCGCAATAATGAAAATAATATTTCATTCGATTCGAGCCACAGCTTGCCGAGAAAGGGAACGACAAATATTCATTTGCGTGCGTTACTGGCGATGTTCGGTAGCATCTCATTGGGTCATGTCGTGCGAGGAAGTGAACTAACATAAGATCGTGGGCGACGCCTGTTTGGGAAATTTCAAGGACTAAAATCCAGATTGGTGTGTCAGGCAACTACTTCGTTCCAATATCACCATCTCGGGGCGTACAATAGAATGAGAATTCTGCTATTGATTTACCTGAAAGCTTTTTAAATCCCAGCAATCGCGATCCAGCCCTGCACACAAGTTGCGTTAATGCACAGTTACCTTGAGTGTTTTTTTTTTCCCTTCAAGCCGGTGCATGTCGTGTAGTGTTTGTAATAAAAAATGGCGAGTTAACCAGGGCTCATTCTGTTGTTCCATTTCCGTGTCTTTTGTGGACGAACATAGTAAAAGTTGAATACCCTGCAGTGAAAACTTTCTTGTAACAAGCCGAGGAGAAGTGTGAAGAATATGGCCTTGTTGACGGTAAAAGGAATGGGTGGTGATAAAAATGTCTCATATCTCGAGTCTTTGTTAGGCGTTCTGTTCTGTTAGTCTGTTGTAAAAGAACTATACTCCTAAAAAAAAAAAAAAGTCTCGCTTCACCCATAATTTGATTGCGCTTGAAGAATGTTCGCTCTGGGACATTGTGCGCATCACAAAGAGGCATGGGGGCCCGTGGTGGTGTAGTGGTTAGACTACTCGCCTCCCACCTAGGCGAACCGGGTTCGATTCCCGGTGGGGTCGCTCCTGGATTTTCGCATGCGGGAATAATGCCGGACGATGCCGCTGATTGGTGGGTTTTCTCGGGGATCTCCCGTTTCACCCACCCTTGCATTCCGGTTCTGCTCCATAATCGCCTCGTTTCACCCTCATCGGCCGTCAAGACCTCGATGTTAAGAGCCGCCCAAATCCCTTCACTCCACTCCACAAAAAGAAGGCATCGGAATGACAGGCGCAGTATTCAATACAGACAGTCTGCATTTTCATCACATAATTTCTCTTGAGCCTTGAGCAACCGACTAATTCAGCAATCCCGGCGGTGCAAAACTTTTTATGAAACGTGTACTATGCTCGCTGGAATTTAAAGACTCGCGGGCATTTCCGAAGGGAAAGGTTCATAGGACTACGTCTGGCGGTAAAACAATCAGTGGGTCGAAGCATGATTCATTCCCCTGTTATTCTGTAGCAGGGGAGGGGGGGGGGACTATCTGGCAGTCAGAATTAGTTGTGAGGTTCGTGTTTTCTGACTCCACCGGGCTTCAGCAACGAATTAAAGAGGGTTTGTAACGGTTGTAGCTCCCCTACGTTCTTTCGTAGGGTTTCGCATGCTACATGACACTCGGGGAAAAATTTCCAAAGAAAGGGAGGGGAAAGGCAGGTGATTAAAATACCGTATCACGGTACCGTGAGGGGTCAGCGTCCGTCGACTTGCGCATGTCTTAAATCCAGAAAAAGTTTCACTCCCTAATGGGATGCAAGTTGCCGAAGTATTTCTTTTGGAAACGACTGAGAAGTTATACAATATATCTTTTTGCTGTTTTGCAGTGTAGGATTGTCATGTAAATTGTTTGAACAGCTCTGATTAGTCCGTGGATAGCCATTGTAGAGCGTACTGAAATAAACTGAGAGAAAGGTTTGTTCCAGACAACAAAATACTTTTTTTTTTTGTGTATTGCTGGACAAATATGTAGTTACTCTAACAAAATATTCTTTCGAGTTAACAAAATCTGAAAATTAACAAAAATGATGAGCCATCCAACAATTTTTTTTTTACTGTCGTCATGATATGTATTTAGTTTAAATCGACTATATTTTTTTTTGGCCACACACGAAAAAATGTATTGTCTACTAAAACGAACATTTTATCAGTGTAAATATATTTAGTTGTGAAAGTTGCAGAAGTTAAGTCAGGGCACGCGTTTCCAAAATTTGGTGGCGTAGATATTATCATCGTAAGTCATTGTTTTCTCCAACAAAACTGATAGTGTACTAAGTTTACATATTTGATAGATTCATTGATGTTTGTTTGAAAACTTCTGCTGTATGTAACAGGCAATTTGTGAGACGAACACAGAAATTGCAATATCGTATAAATATGAACATAATTGCGTTCTAGAATTCTTATAGTCGTGGGAATGTGATTCGGATTTGTACGATGATATAATCTAATCAAAGTGACCATGCGTAAAAAAAATTTCGATTAGGCAATCTCAAGTGGGGATAAGTAAAAAAGGGATGAACCGTGGCTAAGAGAATGTCTTCACGCCGAATTAAGAGGGAGAGGAAGGCAAACCCTTTCTCACGGTACCAGCCGAAGCAAAGTTTCTCAGCTCGAGGGTCAAGGAACGAGCTAGCCATGACCCCAGTAAGCTAATGGGGAGACAGCCTTACTGATACAATTAAAAATCAACTTAGTTAATCTTGCCGTAAGGAGTGTGTAATTTCATATAGCAAAACAATCGTACGTCAAAGTAAAACTATGTGAACCTGATGGGAATTGAATGAACTGTTCGCGCGGAATCGCAAGAGATGGTTTCGCTTGGATACGCCACACGTGATTGGCTGTTTCGGCTCGCCATGTGTTGTTGGCTGGTGCGAGCTGAAGGGACACCGACATGGGACTCGCGTGGATGCGACATAGGCTAAGACGAGACACCAGCTCGGTGGCGGCGCAGTTCCCTGTGAATCCGGACGATCCGGCAGAGTATTTGCTGTCTAACTTAACATCAGCAAGCACACTTAGTTGCAGTCGTGTAAGCTCGGGGACTTTGAGTCAGTCAGCAGTGAGAACTGCGTGAGAAGGGGAAGAAACAATTGTCGGGTCTAGATAAAATACACCGGACGAAGCTCTCCGTCGATTCTCTAGCGACGTGAAGCTAATTTAAGTTCTTATATTTTAGATCACTATGAGAAAAAAAAATCAAAACCACATATAGTCTTCAAAACATTTTCCTTGAACACACACGCGTACACACAGTCCACCGAACTTTAAATAATCGGGAACATTTTTTTTCAAACAATCATTTTCTTATCGTATGTCCTGGTATTCAGATTCGGTGCCATTGAATATCCATGCTCGCAATCTGTCAACAAATCGCAAGGGCTTAAGTAGAATGATTGCAATGATAATTTTTTCCCCATACGCTTGAAAACTGATACACGAGGACCTTGAAATGTCATGTTGTAATCGAGTAACACGCAAGATGCTTGATAGTTGCACGATTTGCTGTGCCGATTTAATCGGCACAGTTTGACGTCGAACAGCTTCTAATGAGAGCAGCATCCGGCAAACGTAGAGATTTATGAGTCTATTTCATTACTTTGTTTGTTATTTATGAGACGAAAACACCAACAGTTGGGAACCTTGTGATCCTTGACGGGAAATTCAGAATATATAAGTTTACTTAGCTCAATACAAATTCAAGAAAATTAGGGCCAGTGCTGTGTGGTAAGAAACGAACGCCAATAAAGTGAGCAAACTTTCTGTTGGCTCACCGCACTTTTATAATTGGCTGCTGTTAGACCGGTCCAGGAGCAGGAAATATTCTCTCTGTTTTGTTTGTGTAAGTTGGGAGTCTTGTGTTTATCATCCTCTGCCACACAAATTATTTGTTTTCAGAACCAACGTATAAGTAACGGAGTACATTCAGCTTTGTTCACGAACTAAATCGAATTATTATCGAAACGATCCAACAATTCACTGCAACGTGTTTTTTTTCCTCGTGATATTACAGTGTGCACCTCAAATAAACTATCACTAATTATAGACGTCATTGCGCATAACATAAGACAAGTGTTTGTGTGTGTATATGTATAGGTGTATATATAAACACACACACAAACGTTTTCCAGTAAATAACTCGTTAACAGTTTTCAGCACAGACATTTTTTTTATTGTAGTACAAACCATTTTAGATTGCACCGTAACTTCGGTCTAAGAATTTTATCTCGTGTAAAAGAAGTTTAAACAAGCACATTTTTACAAACATGGATAATCGATTTCCTTAAATCTTAACATTTTCGTAATTCTTTCAGAAAACTTGGTACAAAACCTAATTAATAAATTTAATTCGCACATAATTGCAACATATTTATGTTATATTTTTAATAATTTAATTTTTAATTTTTTACAACTGTGAAAAATGTTTTTAGGCGCGTTAATCACAAATTAGAAACATATGTCAATTCAAGAAAATTCATTCTTGCCATTTTCTGCGCCGCGCAAAATTCTTCCAGTCGACGCATTTTAACGCGAATGTGCGAAAATGTCTTGAAAATTGTACTTGGTAAAGTATAACACAACTATGCACGTGAATTTGAAATTTTGTGACGGTTTCATTCTCATGAGGTTATGGGATTGAATGGTTATGGGATGTCCAAAACGTTCACGTGCAAGCATTATACCATTTCGTATAGCATTCAACATGTCGAGCTGAGTCAATGTTACGGAAACAATTATTAAGTACGGTTTTCCTACCAAGTCGCTGTAAACTTCAAAAACAATTATTTAGTTTATACGTTTACAAAATGCATTTTATATTAACCAACCATATATATCAGTGACAACTAAGAGAGAAAATCTCAAATAAAAAAGTTTTAAAAGAATTACGAAAGAGTAAATATGAATTTAACAGTTCACGGTAAAGTAAGCACTTTTTAAATAAACCATTGAAAAAAAAAAAAGTCACCATAGTATATACGCGATTTCTTCACACTTTTTGAATCAAACCTTTGAAAAAACACCCCATGCATGACGTGTTTTGTTGTTCCCTAAGTATGCCATCCATTTATCACAAGCGTTTTATACTCGTGTTAGCATAAAACTAATACCTTATGTTTGTTCACATTGAAACTTTATATAAATTCCATCTACAAATTATAATATTTCATTACGAATAAAAACGGAGAGTAAATATGTGTTGGTAATAACTGGCAAGAAATAGTTCTTATGCAAAATATATTATTACATGAAGTGCGCACTAATGCGGCGCGTTGTCTCTTTAATGTGATTTCCTAGAAATTATTAAGTTTTGTTTGCATGAGGCGGAGGAATATCCTGGAAGTAGAACTTAAGCAGGGCTTCAGAAAACTTACCGCGAATGGACTATGCCCATAACTACACGTATACTACAGTACGCACTGGCATTCAGAGTCCCACCAAAATTTGCAGCGAATTTATAAAAATAGTTCTAAGACCTGACGTATTCAGAGCGTAATATGTAATTTTATGGCTACTGAAGTCTGAGGTTTTTTGGTTTTATACGCAAAGGATCTCAATCGTGTATATTATTATAGGCCGTTCACGGTAAAACGAGTATTTTTAAAATATCTGCTTACAATCTACTTCTCGTATTTCATTGTTTCCTTTCACCATTTAGGCTGTTCACAGTAAAGTGAGCACTTTCGAGGTCCTAGTTACTTATTCCTTTCTGCCATATTTTATCCTTTAACCACCTGTTTAAATAAATATTGCCATGTAAGTAATAAACACAGTGTGTATATTCCACCGCACCCGGAAGTTAACGTCTAATTCTATAAAAGTATATATTTATCGACTATTATTCTAAATGTGAGCTTTAAAAGGTTCTCACTTTACCGTGAACACTCTATAATGCAAATTTGGCATTGTAATGGGCCTGATCACTTTATTGAGGCACTGGTCTCGTAAAACTATGACATTATTAGAAATGTAAATTTTTTTTTTCCAAATTTTCTCATCATTACGTTTAAAAATTTTTTAAAAGGGCGAGAGTTAGAGAAAAAAAAGGGAGAGAGGGTAATGAAATAATTTCAGTATTAACAAATGTTTTACTAACCCTTTCTATTCAACGTTAAGACATGGAACTACTTTCCTTACGTCGTTACTAATTTTTACTGGGCGCATGCGAGACAAAGTGCTCTTTAAAATACATAGAGTGACATTTTCAAAAGTGCCCACTTTACATTTACCTTCCTAAAAATTCCTTGTTTTCCACGTGGATGACGCATAAATAAAGCAAGACGGCCCATGGCAATGGTAATATTACATGTGGTTGAAGGATACGACATTAGAAGGAAAGTAGATCCTAAGCAAGTCTGTCAAAAGTACTCAGTTGGCCGTGAGCAACCTGTAAGCGCCTGCATCGCAGATCGAACTCACATTCAATATTCTAACTGAACGAGAAGTACTCGCCCATTAAATAGTTTTTCTGAAGAATT
>NQII01004444.1:178387-192012 GCA_002778355.1 Clitarchus hookeri
GGGGGGGGGGAGATCCCCAAGAAAACACGCCGACCAGCGGCATCGTCCGGCACTTGTCAGAAGACATCGAACAGTGTCGCGGGCCTCATTAAAAATAAAATTGACCGCACCCCGTTCAGTTGCGGTGATTAATAGCAATGATTGTCATAATAATTAAATCGCTTTTATATTTGCTAGCGGGTAGAGATAATCGACTAACTCATGGCCAACGCAGCCTGAGGCAGGATCAGGAACTGAATTCTGTGGCCACCCCTACGTGTGTGCAAACCCCCATCCCTACGCACCACCATTGGTCGTGACTAATGAGAAAGGAGATTATTTTATGATGATACCGACTCTCATTGGATTTGTAATCGAATGTAAAGTTAATTTGAATACAATATTTCGCTTCTGATTGTGTTTTCGACTTGTATATTATTCGGCGAGCCAGACGTAAATTGTTCTGCGCGAAGCTAGCAATTAGCTTAGCGATATTGAAAATTTTACTTTAATTACGTGTCAGAATTACAGTTTATTTAATATTTATTTAGTATTCATGTCATTGTGGATGATTTTCACTGAATATTCGTCGATGTTTTCCAGATATTTTGCCCATCGTCCTCCCTCGTTTGTTATTGCACTCAAACTCGGAGATTTTTCGTAATGTTAGTTCTCGTTCTTCAGGATCTAAACCAATCAATGGTTGCAAAGAAATCATATAACGTTCATATAAGTTTATGTGCTTTTATATACTGGAATATCTCAATGCTTGCTTGTCGTGGAAAGAACTTGTGGTCAACATTGTTACTTGTTAGTAATTAGAAACATTGTGTAGCAATACCCACAAATTTACTTTCGCGTAGAAGCACTATTTTTTTCTGGGTACTATAGGACCCACGAAATTACTTTCGCGTACAAGAAATGCTTTTACTTTTCTGGGTACATATTTTTTGTGCACAGCACAATAAATGAAAAGCCCGGGAAATATACGCAGCTTAATGTTCACTGCGATAAACAACAGGAAGCACGAAATTTACTTGTTAGAAATGAACACTTATTTAATCTTGCCTAAGTTACCCCCAGAATAAATATGTTTATTTGTAAATTCTCACAGCCTGAGACAGAGAAAACTAATAAATGTTACACACCTTCAACTTTGTTCGTAATTATATGTTTGATACAATTTTCAGCGCACTGTACAACAACACTGGTAAACGGTGATGATGTTCTGATCTCTTAGCGGGTGTTTTCGTCTTTTCTGCAAGGCGCTGTTTTGCCACGCGAGCCGCAGAAACAAAGAAGAGCGCTAAGGTACAGAGTATATGAGTATACAGAGGCGAAAAGACGTGGCGTTATCTTTGATGCGGGC
Source organism: Clitarchus hookeri (assembly GCA_002778355.1). Taxonomy (NCBI): domain Eukaryota; kingdom Metazoa; phylum Arthropoda; class Insecta; order Phasmatodea; family Phasmatidae; genus Clitarchus; species Clitarchus hookeri. Next base: position 179,736 of record NQII01004444.1, read on the forward strand.
GTGCCCATTCGCTGATTGGCTGCGCGAGGTTCTGGGACCGGGGCCTTGCGTCTGATTGGCTACCGCGTGCTGCGAAAAGGTTCGCTATTGGCTGGGCTGCCGGCCGGCGAGTAGGTTACCGGCCGCTGATTGGAGAACGGCGTTCCGACGCGTTGCTTGCCGGCGACGCCGCTTTGCTGGCGTGCGCCGCTGGAGTTCGCAAAATAATCTGCTGTTTCACCTCTGTGTTCTTATGTACTCTGTGACTAAGGCGAGACACAGCCACTGTGTAGCTGAGACACGTGCAGTGACGTTAAATGTAGTTGAAAGCTGTTCACGGTAAAGTGAGAACTTTTGAAATCAACCTTTGAAAAATGCCACTGTCCCTACCTGCGTTTATTTTAACGGGAACACTGACTGGCATGCGTCCAGTAAAGTTGGCAAAGACAGAGGGAAAGTAGTTCCATATCTTAAAATGTAAATTATATTCGTCAAGTAAACATTTGAGAATACTAAATTATTATTTTTTACTTTCTGTTTTTTTTAAATACACATAAGTGTAAAAATAAGAAAAATGCTCAAATATTTGCTTTTCTAATAATTTCACAGTTACCCTTGACCGATGCACGAATAAAGCCATGAAACTCATGGCAATGTTAATTTTCCATATAGTGGAAGAATACCCGATATGCATAAAAGCAGATCTTAATAAGGGCTTTCCAAAGTGCGTCGATCAAGTGAAACTGTCAAATTATTATAAAAGTAAATATTTTACAAATTTGGTTAATAGTACACTTACGTGCATTAAAATACCAGAAAACAAGGGAAATAATTAATATTTTCACAAACGTTTGCCTATGACATTTAATTCAACGTCAAGGCATAGATCTTCTTTCCCTCCGTCGTTACCAACTTTACTAGGCACATCCCTGTCGGTGTGTCCGTTCTAAAATATGCAGTTAGGGAGAGTGACATTTTTCAAAGGTTGATGTCAAAAGGGTCTTGGATAACCGCGAACAGCCTATATTTTTACGTGTTCGAATAGCACGTCTAATAGGCAAATCTGTTCGCTAATGCTGTCTCAGGCTATGCGGAATATCGCCAAAATAATATTTGCAATGTGCAAGTTGACTTTAAAGTGGCGACCTCGTCCCTTCTGGGTTCTAAGAAATCGTCTTTAGTGAGGATTCGAGTAAAAAAAAAAAAAATTGTCTATAGCACAATCCCAACTACAGCGCTTCGCACAAGACCACAGTAAAGTGAGTGGAAAAANGTTCTAAGAAATCGTCTTTAGTGAGGATTCGAGTAAAAAAAAAAAAATTGTCTATAGCACAATCCCAACTACAGCGCTTCGCACAAGACCACAGTAAAGTGAGTGGAAAAAAAAGTAGAAATTTACCATCTTGACATTTTACAAAACTGTTTCTTTGAAATAGAATTTCTTTCTGATATCGAAGCTGGTTTAGTACATTTTTCTGTGACTATTCCATTTGTGGCATATGTTTATGCATCCTGTACCGTATTTACTGTTTGCCAGTGTTTACTTAAACCATTCCATTTTGCCGGTTGTATTTTATTTCAGTTGTTTCATTCTGCGATTGAACTTGGTGGTTTATCTGTTTTGCAGGAGCTATCTGGAGTTCTGAAGAAAAAGCCATTGCACTGGATTCTCCACATGCCTTCCGCATAAGGAAGAAAATTTTGCTTGGCAGCGGTGAGTCTTGAACATTTCACGATTATAGATATTAATCAAGAAGTTACTGTTTCATATATTTGATATTCGTAAGCATTGTAATAAGTACCTGTCTACTTGAGTCAGCAATTTTTTTCTTTTACATTACCTAACAAATATTTATTTGCTATAACCAACATAAATATGTTGCCTGATTTTGACAAATAATAATTTACGACTTGAAATTTAAAAAAAGATATTAACTACCCATGTAAAAGACTATCTGTTTCTCTCTAGACATTAATAAATTGTATACATTTTTAAGAAATTTAACTTCCCGTTGCATTAAAGGTATTTTGCACGTGATCAGTCTTTTTAAGGCGTGGACGTCATCTAGCTTAATTTAAGCCATTTCTTTTGATTGAGCCACATTTTCAAACACTCTGTAGGCAGCAATGCGTATTATTTGCTACCTGCCTATATTTTAGTATATTAACGCGGTATTATTGAGTATACCATCCAATGTCCATAACAAAAACATATTATTTAAACACACTTTTTGTACCGTAAACCATTAANGATATACATTTTAAAGAAATTTAACTTCCCGTTGCATGAAAGGTATTTTGCACGTGATCAGTCTGTAGGCAGCAATGCGTATTATTTGCTACCTGCCTATATTTTAGTATATTAACGCGATATTATTGAGTATACCATCCAATGTCCATAACAAAAACATATTATTTAAACACACTTTTTGTACCGTAAATTATTAAAAAAAATTCAACATTTTGTATGACTGTCAATACTGTCAAACATTAGACATTATTTGTAATGTCTTTTCTAGAAAATTAATTTTTTCGGATTCCAGTTTTTGTGTAACCGTGCATGTTGGTCGCATTATTGTTTTTTTGTCACACAAATAAAAAATAAACCGAAACATTTTGAATGAAAATGAAAGCCATTATCTTATGTACTTTGTATGGATTAATTTCATTGAAACTGTAATAGTGATTCGTAGCTATGAAAAACACATGGAAAATAATTTTCAAAGTTTTATGTCGAATGAATTTTACCTACTCTGCAGAAGCAGAAAGAGCCTTTTTATATTTCTCATTTTCAATGATTTTTTTAAATATCATGAAGGCCATTATACAAATTACGTGTTTAAGTATAGACTATAATAACACATAGTAACAATATTTGACTAAAAATGGACATCCAAATTGTTTAGAAACCTCATTTAATCAGACGTTTCTGTTAGTAAGTATCGGATCCGGGAATGCTGTTAATGTGCATTTTTGCAACAAAAACGCGACGTTGTATTTGTTCTTGAAATGCCGCTGTAAGTTGAAAAGTGTTCGGTACAAATATAAAATGATGCAAGATTTGCTATTCAGTGCTGTTAAAGGTTAGTGCTCCGTACTCTTATTCACGTAACACGAGCCCCCAAGGTTTGAACACGACTGTTTGTGCACACAACCAACACTTTTTTCGCTTGGAGTTCTCTAAGCTGTAGAACAAAAGGTGGANTTGAACACGACTGTTTGTGCACACAACCAACACTTTTTTCGCTTGGAGTTCTCTAAGCTGTAGAACAAAAGGTGGAAATGGAGAATGCATTTTGGGCGAAGGTTATTGCATTCTAGCGGCGCGAGCCCATGATATCTTTCAGGGTAAGTGTCCGGGGCGCTCGCCTCCCACCACGGCGATCCGGGTTCGATCCCCGGCGGGTTCAATCCCGGATTTTCGCATGTGGGAATCGTGCTGGACGATGCCGCTTGCCAGCGGGCTTTCTCGGGGCACTCCCGTTTCCCCTGCCCTTGCATTCCAGCGCCGCTCCATTCTAGGGCCTCACTTCTGTCATGCCCGGGGATGACGGTCACCTACGGGTCCCAGCTGGAAAGACCGTCACTCGGAGGGTGTCGCCTTGGCCTGGGTGCACTCCCCACACGACATTATTATTTACTATCTTTCACCAGTAACACCCTCACACGAATAAGTAATAGAAACTCACTGGGTTTTCTCAGCGGTGATTCACTGGTCTTTTACCGCAGAGGTACAGTGTTCTATCCCAGGCGACGCGAGGGCGGGCTGGAATTCTCATTTGCGAAGTGCGGCGGACACTGCAGCACGGAGAGTGTTTCCTCGTGGTGCTGTTCACTTACTGTCCAGTTTCATTCCTCGGCTGGTGGGCGTTGGCCTTTAGTTAGCGCTAGCCTCCTTTCCACACACGTTGCTGACCATTCCTGAAGCCAGATTCTCATTTCAAGTATCATTAAAAGAACACAGATTCTCTTCGTCGGCGTACATCTTTACCGTAGGCAGGTTTTGAGCCATCTGAATTAAATATCTACGTTGGGCCAACCACCTACAGCGAAATCTCAGGGGACCTGAATTTCTTGCATTTTGGAATAATGTGGTTTGTATTAATAGGTGCTTGGGATAATTATAAAGAATCTGATACGTTAAAATGCGACTGATTTAGCATATTGGAAAATGAGACATTCGTATCGCAAGCATGGCTTCTTTTTTACTAGTGGACTCGATATTACATTGTAATACAATTTGACAGATATTTTTATTAAGTATGCAAACTAACATTAAATTACCTATCTCACGCCAAGCGAAATAAAGACAGAGAACTTTGCATTGAAGATATTTTTATCAACGAGGTTCGGCTGCAGTGCTAAGCTGCTTTCAGGAACACTGCGATGTCTAGTCGTGGTTCGGAAGCCGAAAATACATACCTGTGACTGAAAAGTTGACCCATGACAACTAGTAAGCAGCCGTGTCACTTGAGCCACATACAACTGTGTTTCTGGAAGCGCTTACTGGCTGTACAATAATCAATTATTAAAGAATTTCGCATCTGAAAAGTGGCAACAGCCACGTCTATCACAGCGAGATCTTGACGAATAAGCCCGGTGTGCAATAATTACGTGTACGTAGAGAGAAATTAATATTTGCAAAAATGTTTCTTTGATTTTTCTGATATTTTATAGGGGGGTTATCCACTTTTATTATCTGTTCGTCCACATTGGTTCCACCTTGACATCCTTAAGAGGACACTGTCAGCTGTCAATGTAGAATAGGTATATAAGTATACTAGAGTTACACATTGTAGACTGGAAAAAAAAAAACTGGAAAATCTTCAGGGATTTGGAATTTCATCCGTTTTTAAGACACATGTAGGCCAATTTAATGTTCCTGTTTCGCAAGTTAATAAAGATTCTACAAATACGACATTAATTATTTTTTCTTCTAACATAACAATTTTCTCTTCAGAAATATCTCCTCACCGAACAAAACATGCTGGCGTTAACTTTACGTAAATTATTTTCGGCGTACAAACTTCTATTTCTTAATCGTGCACACGGACTTTCGTTATATATGATAGTTTAAGTGGGTATTCCTTCATGTTGGCATAACTGCGGTAATTTTCAAAGAGACGATTCGTTAGTTCGGAGATAACTTAGGACGTACTTGTACGAACAGACAGGAATGCTTTGTCTCAGCTTTGCCCTACCTGCGAAAATATACGAGTGGTATTTCTTTTTCGCTGGTATTCATCGCTTACGATAGCACGTCAGTTGCTGCGAGTAATACGTGTTCTTAATAACGGACTCTGTGTTCGTTTTTTTTTTCGAGTTAAATTTGATTACGTATTAAAGCATACTGAGCAAGAGTGATTCAATTATTTTTCTCATTAGTGNTTTTTTTTCGAGTTAAATTTGATTACGTATTAAAGCATACTGAGCAAGAGTGATTCAATTATTTTTCTCATTAGTGCTAGCAAATTGACTTTGAAAAATATCCGGATATACGAAAGGGTAATTTATTGGAAAAAGTGCAGCGTTTCTATCACAGGCGATAAAACATCGGCATACTGCTAAGAGCTCTTTTTTTTTCTCGACGACTCCCTTTTCAGCCCTAAATGGTAATCACGAAACGAAGTACTACTTCTGAACTCCGTTTAATCACAAAAAAAAAAAGGGGGGCTTTATTCGCCCAGTATTTAAAACTTTGAAAAGCCTCTGATAGGCAGTAACGAATGAAAATGCGAAGATACCTATTTACCGACAGGAGTATGTTAGATGTTGATGAGAATGTCGTCATTAACAAAATTAATACTTTTCGCCAAATCTAATATATCCTTCGATTACGCAAAAAAAAAAAAAAAGTCGCAGCTGCAGTAAATATTTTGATTTGATGAACTGCAAATATTTTTGTACCAGTTCGAGCTCGACATATATGTACATCACTTGTCCATGGCGATATTAGTGGTTCAGAACTCCTTTAGGGTTGTAACGACCACCACTGGAATTACGCTGACACCCATGGACCCCGGAATCATACTTTTACAGAAAATAATTTTTTTTTGCTGTAACTTTCGTATCATCTCGTAAATTAACAACTGATATTACTCCTACTTCAATATCGGACATATTTCAAGGCATTCATTCGGGATGATACAAGCATGACAAGCCAGTGCAGGTTGTAAAATTAACTTGAATGCCCCTTAAATTTGATCTCGCAAGAATGCTGTAATATTTTAGTTAATATTTGGTGTACTGTAAAATAAAATATTGTATAGTTTTTAAAAATAGTTTGATACACATAACAAAATTGAAAATTATTTGTGGTCTCTTTTTATTTTTCCAACCGGAAGAACAGAAAAACTAAACTATCACATTGATATCAAATTACGTATTCGCCAAAATACTCCTTAGGCTTATGTGTAAACCTAGATGTAATGTACCGAACCTAAATTCCTCGCTGGGTGTGGTGCTCTTAATAATGATCTAACTGCAAAATGTTTAACTTCACTGTCTCATTTTCAAAGCTCGGAGGAACCGTTTGCCAGTCTACGAACAGGCGAAATCAACTGGAAAAATTGACATTTATTTTCAACAAAGTAATTTTAGTGAAGGTAGATGTGTATAGTCTATTCGTGGTTTCTTCACACTTTCTGGATCAAACCTTAGAAAAATCACCCCGTGTATGACGTGTTTGGTTGTTCCTTATATATTGTCCCAGAGCGGGAGCACCCGCAGGAAACACCACCACTCCCTGACAGTGACCTTCAACTCCCCTTCCTTCCATTCCACTCATTTAAGCAAAATGAGTCTTACGAAACACCGTCAAGCAGCAGAGTTTAAATAGCAGAGTACAAACAAATAACGAAGTCGCAATAAATTGCGATAATTCAACCATCCCCTGATATGAATTGGAATACAAAATAATCAACCCCCAAAATTGTGAAAAATGATTCACCAAACTGATAATTTTCTTTTTCGTAATCTCCGGGCTTATTTGGTTTTTTCTTATTTCTCATAAACTGCCGATATAAAAAATTTAAGTATTATAATAAATATTCAAATAGCCAAACAGGCTTTAAAATACGTTACAATTATAATGTTTGATATGAAAATTACATGAAGTTACATTTAATAATGGGCTCCCATAGCAATACATTACTTAGCCCAAATATTGTAACATTGCAAAATTACAGAATATAATAAAAAGTTATCTTAAAATTTTTTTATGTACATGTCCTATAAAATGCCCTCATCAAACATGACAGGATATGACTTCTGCCAAGTTAAATTGTTCTCATCGTGAGGTCCCTATCCGTTCTCTCCCCCAAGACGAAAGGAAACCCCTTTAATAGTCGGGAAACACGTTGACCAGGGTGTTGAGGAACATCCCAGAAAGTTTAGTTGGTTCGAGTCCAGTACCATTCAAATCTTTATGACGTCGAAGGTAGCGTCGGACGGTTGCTAGACGCCATCCATACACGTTGGGAGGAGGTTGGTATCAGCGTGGCCTCCACGCCGGCAGTCTGTGCTCGCCTGCCAAGCTACGCAGCCGCGTCGGTACCAACGTCCACGACGACTTACGTCTAACGGGTCACCAACTAGGTAAGCCTCAGCTCCGTCGTGGATCTATCCCCGTGTTAGGACGTACCATTTCCTGCGCTGATATTACTGCTGGATGTACAGTATTCCAGCACCATCACAATATATCGTACAGTATATTACAACCATTTCATACACGTGTTAACATAAAAGTACCCTATTTTTGGCTAAAATGACGCTTTACTTATATTTTATCTATAAATTATAATATTTCATTTATAATTAATATTAATAAAAACAGGGAGAAAATAGGTGGGTTGGTAATTCCTAGTAAGAAATAGTTCTTATGCAATATTTTATTACACTGAGTGCGCACGAATGCGGCGCGCTGTGTCTTTACTGTATATTTCTTAACACAATTAGGCTTTGTTTTCATGAGGCGGAGGGATATCCTAGAAGTAGAACTTCAGCAGGGCTTCAGAAAAGTTTGAAGTAACCTTGAATGCCATATATATATATATATATATATATACACACACACACACACACACACACACACAGAGAGAGACATACATCACTTTAGAAAGTTTCATTGGAATAATTGTGGTTTAGCGGCTGCATTTGAATAGCATTGAAGTCGTACAACCGTTTAATTTTAGATATCGAAATATCAGTGAAACACTGAAATAATTAAAATAATTTCTGCCTATCTTAAGTGAATAATTTTACTTCTCAACCGTGATTCTGGCCATGAAGTTGAGAGTACTCAATAATGGTTTTTATGTATGAAACATTTTCAAAAAAGTTTTGCAATAAAATGGCTGTAATAATTATATCCATATAATCTATTGTCGTATAGTCATTGTAGCCCGCATGAAGTTCATTTCTTTCCCCAGATATTAAAATACCTTTCACTGTTTAGTACTGAACATAAAATTCCATGACATGCAATTAAGCGCTTAAAATTTAACTTCATCACCACTTTTACATTTCATTCTCCTTTAGTTAAAAAACATTCGTGCCCCTGCTTGTATATTTTCCCATTACTGCTTTCATGATTGAAATTTCAAATTATCTGGAGCAGAAAGGAAATTGAAAAGCTTGGGACTAAATGGGATAAATGAAATTATACAAAGAGAACTTAATTACTAATCTTGAGGAATAATTAGGAAGGGAGAATAGCGCCATAACAAAGAGATAAAGCTGTAATTGAACAAATAATGTTTTCTAATTAAAAATATAAAAAATCTTTTGTCTGTCGTTACATTGTGCTGTTTTGAGATAGCATTTCAGTGGCTATAATTATGTGTATATTTAAATGCAGTGCCCCAGAATAATAAATCACAGAATTAAGTATAAATGTCAAGCCGACCAAAGGTATGATGAGAGATGTTCGATTGAATTGATACGACTATTAAAAAAAATAAATCTTTAAAAATGACAATTTTAAATAAAAAATAATCTTTTTTTTGAGTCGAGGTAACTGAAGAGCAGCAAGGTTAGATTTTGTGCAGTTTTTTATCTGGACGGAATTTTCGGTTATTCTTAGATTACCAATATTTGCAGATGAGAAAAAATTACTGAAATTTTTTTATGTCGCGTAGCGCTCACGACAAGGTGGCTGTGTTCGATTTCCGATAAGTTTAAAAGTGTACGGGCACTAAACGTTTTTTTTTTACTTTCACTACTATNATTTGCAGATGAGAAAAAATTACTGAAATTTTTTTATGTCGCGTAGCGCTCACGACAAGGTGGCTGTGTTCGATTTACGATAAGTTTAAAAGTGTACGGGCACTAAACGTTTTTTTTTTTTTTTTTTACTTTCACTACTCTGAAGTACTGGCGTAATACAACGATATTGAGCTAAAATTNTGAAGTACTGGCGTAATACAACGATATTGAGCTAAAATTTATACATTTAAATATCTCAACTACGTTCAGTTATGATGCGAGAAAAAATTCTAACTTGACCAACTATGATTTAGTGAAAACGAGATATATTTCGTGAAGGTTCGCGTTAGGAAATTTGTACAAAAGTAGTCATTAAAGGACGACGATTAGGGATAATAAATACTATTTTATACGCATTCTTTGCAGTCCTACATTTATTTCCCCGCACACTGCACATTGACTGTTAGTTCAAATAACGGTTACGCAATTATTATAATTTCTGTTAATTGGCTGATTATAACAGCCCCGTTCATAAAGCGCACTACGTGCAGAAATAACACGCTCTGCAGGGTGCCAAGACAGCATGTATCACGATCAAGGGGGAGTGAGTGAAGATGTTCGGGCGGCTCTTAACGCCGATGTCTCGAGAGCCTATGCGGACGAAGCGAAGTGAGTACGGAGCAGCGCCGGAATGGAAGGGCGAGGGAAACGGGAGATCCCCGAGGAAACCCCGCTGACCAGCGGCATCGTCCGGCACGGTTCCCACTTGCGAAAATCCGGGTGCGACCTCGCCGGTGATCGAACGTTGTTCTGCCTAAGTGGGAGGCGAGTAGTCTAACCACTACACTACCGCGTTCCCCACCTGGGAGAAAAAATTCCTGGAAACAAAGTGCCGCGATGTTTTCGCGAAGAAAATCGAAACACGCCAGTCTCCCCGGCTAAGGTACGTAACGGCGGGAATGCCGTCTACCCGCCAGCGGAAGCATCTTCAATCCGCAGAGTGAATACGTGGTAGAGCGATCCTGCTGGCTGCGCAGGACCAAACTCCGTGTCCCAACATTGAACTGCACTGTCTCAGAACGCTGTTCATGTGAACAAGTGCTTTGAGATGTTTGTGTACTTTCCCCTTACCAATTCTTGACGTATAAATTCAAATCCGTAGAAGTATTTTATTCACATAAAAGTGATTGTATTCAGAAAATCAATACACAACCAAACACATTCACCTCTGTTGACAGCGTGACTGGCAGTTGTGTTGTTTGGGGTAGGTCAGTGTTGAGTGCATGCGCAGAAGTCGAGGAGTCGGTCTAGCTCATCTTAAGTCTGTGCTTCAACCGCCGCCCACGACTGCGTGTGAACGCTTAGAGGAACATCCGGATGCATGAAGGGGACTCGCTGTACTCCATGGTTACTTCCAACTTTTTTGAAGCCCTGCTCAACTTATGATTTCAGTCTATTACTCCGCCTCGTGCAAATAAAGCTGAACCAGGTATAGAAAATTACAGCAAAGGGACAACGCACCGCATTTGTGCGCAGTCATTTTAATTGTATTTTGTACNGAACCAGGTATAGAAAATTACAGCAAAGGGACAACGCACCGCATTTGTGCGCAGTCATTTTAATTGTATTTTGTATGAGAACTATTTCTCGCTAGGTGTTACCAACACAACTGTTATCTCTCTGTTTTATATTCGTGTTGATTACAAATGAAATATGAAAGTTTATAAAAATTTTTAAAATAAAAGTTTAGTTAAAGAAAATAAAAGATATTTTTATGTTAACGGAAGTATGCAAGTGAAACGCTTGTGATACACGGAATTTAAGAAACACCGATCACTTCATACATGGGGTCATATTTCAGATGTTTGAGATTCAAAAAGTGTGAAGGTACTGTGAATAGACTATAGTGAAATGTCTGTAAAATCAGTATTTGTGCGTATACTTGTACCTCAGCAAATACATAGCATATATGGGAATACGACGTTTTTCCAGGAAAGGTAGAAAATAAATATTAAAAAACAGTTATCTACATGCGCTATTTTTAATTTTATCGTATTAAATATATTCATGAAAAAAAATTCCTGAAAATGGTTCAAAATAGCATTTATAATTTTTTTCCTTCACAGTTTCCTTACGGCAAGAAGAAAAGCTTGAAGTGGCGTCTGTAATTCAATCCATTGGTTCACAGCGCATGTAATCATTTTATGCTTCGTTATACAGTAATTTAGAAATATATATGTTGTCGCAGAGTATATATTACATTCGTGGTTTATTTACACGTTATTAATGAAACCTTTGAAAAATCACCCCATTATGACGTGGTTGCCTGTTTCTTAAATATGTATTTTATCACATACGTTTTATATTTCTATTAAAATTAAAGTTACTATTTTTTGGTTAAATTGAACTTTTATTTATATTTTATCAATAAATTATATTATTTCATTTATAACAAACGTGAATAAAACAGTGAGAAAATAGTTGTGTTGGAAATCCCTACTAAGAAATAATTCTTATGCAGAATATTATTAAACTGAGTGCGCATAAATGCGATGCGTTGTAATTTTGGATGCAATTTTCCATACTCGGTTGAGCTTTGTTGGGACGAGGCGGAGAAATATCCTGGAAGTAGAACTACAGCAGGGCTACAGAAAAAAGTTGGAAGTAACCTTCTGCTGACGAGTATTTCCGTTTTGTGCGCACGCCGGAGACTTGGACGATTCTTGTCCCGAGATCCCGCGCGTCCCAGATAAAGAAATATGAGTGTGACAGGTGGCGCCTACAAGTGGCCGGAATACTGATTAGTTTGCACAGTGGATATCGCGCGCTGCGATCACGCGGCAGTTTTCTTTCGGCGAGGTTGGTAGCGCAGCGGGGGGGACCTCTCTTCGGGAAACAACCACCCCCTTCCTCCACGGAACGGAACTACTTTTTCTCGCTTTTATGTGGGGTTTTTTTTTGTGCGCGCGCGAGCGGGCGCTTGTTTCGTGCCCGCCCTCCTAATTGGATTATCGTGTAATCTATTACCCGGCGGGACGGCACAGTAATTATGCGGAGTGCATTTCGCGAGCTGCGTAGCTACTGCAGCGGCGGG
>NQII01004444.1:198892-211145 GCA_002778355.1 Clitarchus hookeri
TTACTTCGCGTAACCAGAAATTAAAGTAAGAGAAGCACCCCTTGTTCCCCTCCCACTGGTAATTCATCCCATTATAAACCACCCTTTCCCTCGTATCCCAACCCCCCTCGCGCCAGCCAGACTCCATTCTGGCGCGCTAACTTTTATATTGGCCAGCTTATAACTAAAAAGCTCTGGGCCTCCGTGCTTCATTTATTATGGGGCTCTGGCTGGGGGGGAACATAATTATAAAAGTGGTTAGACCGGGGGAGGGTGCGCGGGAGTGGTGGATCAATGGGTGCTTTCACTCCATCAGGATGTGCAGATCCTCGCCCCTCGCCTCGCAGACCCCTTTCCCCACACCCATCTGCACCCGCCGCAAGAACTCTCGTTCTTCGGGAGTTAGCCGCCGAGCTGCCGGCGAGGCCTGCTACCGGGGAAGGTTATTGGAGAGGGCGCGCTCTTTGTTTGGCTAATGCACGGATTCTCGTCTGTCTCGTTTCCGCATATGACGCTGTTTTCCGTCTCGTTAATTCTCTTAGCTTTTCGCACAGCGTCGCAGGATTGTTTTTCTTTCTTTCCGGAAGCTGAAAATCGAAGGAATTTTACAAGGTAACCAAAGTTCTTCCCGTTTTAGATCGCCAGGAACGAAATGGTGTACAGCAAATGTCCCATACCGTTAGTCCCCGCCTATCCACCCGCGCCACGTTCAACCCGGCATTGCCGTGAAGGAGCGATACACCCTTGCGATTAACCAATCTTGGCTCCGTATGCTTCAGCACCTGTTGCACATGTTCCAGTGCTTCGAGTGTAGGTCCGCAGTGGTGGTTCGGCACGTTGCTATAGGCCGTTCACGGTAAAGTGAGCACTTTTCAAAGCCCTCTCTCTCTCATTTGGAATAATACCCAATACATATATATATATATCTTATTTTAGCCTTAGACGTCAACTTCCGAGTGCAGNACCTGTTGCACATGTTCCAGTGCTTCGAGTGTAGGTCCGCAGTGGTGGTTCGGCACGTTGCTATAGGCCGTTCACGGTAAAGTGAGCACTTTTCAAAGCCCTCTCTCTCTCATTTGGAATAATACCCAATACATATATATATCTTATTTTAGCCTTAGACGTCAACTTCCGAGTGCAGTGATATATACACACTGTATTTATTACTTAAATGGCAATATTTACATAAAAAGGCGGCTAGAGGATAAAAAATGCCTGAAAGGAAAAAAAAAAACTAGGACCTCAGAAGTGCTCACGTTACCGTGAACAATATATAAATGCTGGTCACGGTAAAACTAGCATTTTTAAAATCAACCTTTGAAAAATGCCACTGCCCCTACCTGCGTGTATTTTAACGGGCACACTGTGACTGTCATGTGCTCAGTAAAGTTGGCAGCGACGGAGGGAAAGTATACTTACGTGTCTTGACGTATTAAAAGTGATAGGTAAACAATTACCTTCTAGGCCTGCAAGTTCTCGTTGATGAAATATGAACGAGCGCACTGTTCTTGTTTAGAATGCAACGAATGAATCTGTTATGGTTTACTACATTAAATAATATGTTTAAAGAAAAATAGTTATATGCTACCCTCATACTATGGCATAACATTTTTATATATACTTGAGCTACAGCACAAATTGAACAAAAAACAATTTTGTAGCTAACGTTTTTGAATTTTCATTGTAAAATAAAAAATATTCTCAAGCAATTTTTTTTAACATAACTTTAAAAAACGGAAATAAAACCAGAAATTATATGACATAAAAATGGTTGCATATCGCTTTATTTTCTATAGTGCAACATAATTGCATGTAGTGGCCGCGACTCAGTTATTCAGCTAGAATGTTTACACCGAAGAGCCAAAAAAACTGGTACACCTGGCTAATATCGTGTAGTCCCCCACCCCCTCGAGCTAGCAGAAGTGCCGCAAGACGACGTGGCATGGACTCGACTAACGTATGAAGGTATGCAGGAGGCAATTCACACCATGAATCCTGCAGGGCAGTACACAAATCCAATCTGCACCCATTTGAGAAAGGGTTGCACGTCAGTCACGTTTAATGATTCTCGTCAGTCGTCGTTTGTCCCGCTCGTTTACGATCTTTTTCCGGTCGCAGCGATGTCGAAGATGTGATGTTTTACCGGATTCCCGATATTCACAGCACACTCGTGAAATGGTCGTATGCGAATATCCAAAGTTTATCGCTACTTCGGAGATGCTATGTCCCATCTCTCGTGCGCCGACTATAACACCACGTTCAAACTCACTTAAATCTTGATAATATGCCATTGTAGCAGCAGTAACCGATCTAGCAACTTTGCCAGACGCTTGTTTTCTTATATAGGCGCTGCCGACCGCATCGCGTTCCTCTGATTGGTTCCATACCTATGTTATTTGCAAACGCACGCCTATACCAGTTTTTTTGGCTCTTCAGTGTATTTAGCTACGATAAATAAATTTATATTGTAAGCAGAAGCTCAAGCTTGAAACNCTCAAGCCCAACTGAGCCTTGTATTAAGTCGACAGTTGTCTAATTATTTATCCCGAAAGTGATTTGAGCTACAAGATTTATGCATGGACACCCGAGAGTGCATTTTCATTGTGGCCTGTTAAAAGTACTTATACTAATAAGCGGTTTTAGTACGTTTCTAGTTATTGTATCCATTTTTGGCACTTTTTGTAAATACATCAAGCGGTCATATGCCGGGATTCTGNACCAACTGAGCCTTGTATTAAGTCGACAGTTGTCTAATTATTTATCCCGAAAGTGATTTGAGCTACAAGAATTATGCATGGACACCCGAGAGTGCATTTTCATTGTGGCCTGTTAAAAGTACTTATACTAATAAGCGGTTTTAGTACGTTTCTAGTTATTGTATCCATTTTTGGCACTTTTTGTAAATACATCAAGCGGTCATATGCCGGGATTCTGGCGAATTAATGTTATTTC
This sequence comes from Clitarchus hookeri, assembly GCA_002778355.1. Classification (NCBI taxonomy): domain Eukaryota; kingdom Metazoa; phylum Arthropoda; class Insecta; order Phasmatodea; family Phasmatidae; genus Clitarchus; species Clitarchus hookeri. The sequence goes on from NQII01004444.1 coordinate 201,824, forward strand.
ACGTGTATATTGATAAATACAATACATTTTGATTAATTGTAATTTTTTAAATTTTTTGTTTATTTGACAAAACTCCCCTGTATTTGTATAAAACGAGCACTAAGAGAAACACAGGCATATGCAAAAGATGCTCCATTCGCAACACGTTTGCAGATTTTCTTCTTCGGCGAAGCACTTCTACAAGATTTCTTAAAGATGACCCAATCTTTTTTTTTTTGTTTGTAACAGCAAAGATAACGGCGTTTTGCACATCCCCACGTTACTTTAAAGTTTCTGCACATTATTTCCATTCGTAAATATTTTGTGAAAACACCTAATTAATCCAATTCAGCGTAGAAAAAATGTGCTTTAGAGACGCAAGAAGAAAACGAATGTAGTTCCTTGCACGTTATTCTAAAGCATACCGTTTGAATATATACTAAGTAGTTTTCAAAATAATTGTTCTTCATAATTTTGCAATCTTGGCAGATGGCCGCCTTAGGCGTGTCTACAGGAAACAGTGTGGAATTCGACTCGTCATAAAATTGTTGGTTCGAGGACATCATGCAGTACTTAAAAATTATTGGGAATATTGGAATGAAATTCGTACGGTACAGATTGCCATACTAGTGGACAGTACGCACGACCGTATGGAGCCCTGCAACTTATTGAGATTGCATCGTGATAAACACGCACTACTTTCGCTATCACAAAGAAAGGAGATATTGAATTGGTTTTCTGCAGTCAAACAGAATGACTCAGTAGAGTTTCAGAAATCGCACAATAAATTCCAAATTTTTTGGGGGGAAAAATGTGTTAACGTAGGTCATAACGAGTCCTACATTCAGATGAAACAGTAAACTGAGAACTGAAGTTCTAGCTCAATTTATAAGTGTGCCTTTTTGAAACAGTTTCTCGCTGATGATTTGAGAGGCCTCAAAATTGCGTCTAGTAAAATTAACCTTATTAAATTATTTTATTGGATAATGTATTATTACTTCCGATTACAATGTCCAGTTCAATTTGTATCGTTTTAGTATTAACGCTGTAATTATACTTGTGAAATATTACAAAAAATACTAAATACGGTTCGCATGCATTGAAATCATATGTTATGCTGCGGTAAGGAAGTCATTTACTAAGTCGTGTTTATTAAAGTTCTAAACGTTTATTTTCACTGCTAAGCTAAATTTGTTTAACTTCTTCGCATTTGCATATATGTAAACACAGGGTTCTAACATTTCGTACACATCTCAAAGAAAGTTTTGCAGCATCAGGATTTCCTAGTCCCTAAGTTTCTCATACGCACCAAGATAAAGTATGAGATGAAAATACATACACTCTGCAAAGAATAGCACGCCAGACTTGACGATGTTTTTTTTTTTTTTGGTACTGCCAACATCCATCATGAGCAACCAATTACAGGAGGCGCAACATTTTTTTTTACATGCCGGAACACGTTCTATTTAAACTTGATTAGGTCTAAGAATAATAGAACGGAATTAAGGAAACATGTTCTACAATATTTATGTTACGTTGATTCACTATTGTAGAATGTATTCGACTGAAAATTGAGCAGTTTTTCCTACTTTAATAAAGTAACTTTTTATCCAGAAGTGTTTCATCTGTGTAGTTCATTTATGGTGTCTTATTTTAAAATTTCTAGGAGACAAAGAAAACCTTTATTCAAATTTCTGAAAAAGTTTATAATAAATAAATAATATCTTTTATTCTTTGCTATTTTGTGGACTATGTCGTTAATATGTAAGGAAATATTCCTTCCTTTCTTATTCTAAATAAGTACCCGTTTATGTTATCGATCCTTCTTTCCCTTGAGATCACGAACGTGAAACGAATATGTCATCTCTACCCGCACATGTAACGCCATCGTAATAAACCTGCACTGAATCTCTAATCTACACCGGTAATCGCCTTTCGCTGCAGGAATAATTATCAGAATCGCTCCCGGCGAGTGATAAGGGCGGAAAAAGAAATTTAAAAAAAAAAAGATGGTGACATTGTGCGTTCTTTCATCTGTGCCGACTTGATTCTGCTTTGATTATTGGAGTGAGAACAGTTTTAATAATTTACTGGGGGAGCCTCGGTAGATGGCTGGAGATGGGGAAGGGGAGTGGAGACGAGGTAGGTATACGCCAGCAGGAACTCATTCAGGCTATCTCTGATTGCTTCACGCAAAGTCCAGGAAATGAGAATTTGAAATTAAATTACCAATTTAAAACTTGCAATTATTTCTTCCCGTCATGGGATTCGGTCCTCGCGATTGTATATTGTATGCGAAGTATTTCGGATTAAAATTTCGAGGTGGACTTGAATCTGAAGAGGAAAGGAGGAAAATATAATCGAGGGAGAGAAAAAAAAAAAGGAAGGGTTGGACGAAATATCACCGAAACACACACACAAAAAAAAAGAGATCGACTTTTTTTTTTTCGTGTTGACAAATACGGAAGGGTACTTTGAGAAGAAAATCAATCTGCGAAGTAGATATTTTCTTCGGAAATGACTACTTTATGTCTCCATAAAATTCGGATCTTTTTAAAGGATCTATCTTATCTTTCGAGACTGACTACCCAATTTAAAAAAAAAACACATTAATATATTTGTCATTTCATAAACCAACGAATACTTCAAAAAACGTATTTGATCTTCGCGTATGGAATAGATGATTAAGGGGAATCCTTAGTAAAAATTCTTAACGTCTCGAGGTTACGTTTGCGGCCAAAGGAAAGCATTGCGGAAACTATCCCAAGACTACAGCATACGTCAGTGGGAAGCTGAATTTCTTGCAAATTAGCTCTGTAACAGTAGGGCATTATTAACACCCAATGTAAACCAACGGGTTACACTACATATTTCTCTTTGTACTTTTATCCTTTCCCTTGAGGAAACTGCGTAGGAAAACCCCTAAATATGGCCTCTATTGTTTAAATCATTTCCACTATTTTTATTTTAGAATATGTTATTTAGTAGTATAGAAGTAAAAAGTGGCGGTTGTTGATCATCTTATTGCGAGAAAATTAATTTACTTATATACGTGTATAGGCTCAAACAATGATTTTAAAGACAATAATTTGCTATAGCCCATTCACAGTTACTTGCAACTGTTCTAAAGCCCTGCTAATGTTATATTTTCACGATATTCCTCCATGCAAAAAAAAGCTTAACGGCTAGAAAATTACACCAAAGATACAACGAACCGCATTCGTGCAAACTCAGTTTAATAACATTTTGCGTAAGAATTATTTCTTACTAGAGGTTACCAACACACTTTTTTTTTCTCACTGTTTTGAATCGTGTTGATTATAAATGAAACATTATAATTTATAAATAATAATTCGGTATAACAAAAAAATTAGATATTTTTATGTTAAGAGAAGTATAAAACTCTAGTGATACATAGCATATTTAGGAAATAACCAAACACGTCGTACATGGGGCGATTTTTCAAAGGTTTGATTCAAAAAGTGCGAAGAAACCGCGAATAGACTAATCTACTTAACATGGCCAGCGCACATTAATAACTAACTTACGGAGAGTCAAAGTTACAGAAAATTTAGAACTCTAGAAAAATGTATTTAATCAGCCACTATGTAATTTTTGCTGTGATAAAGATATCTTCGAAATTTACAAATGCAAGGTAAACAGAGAAAAATCTAATAGCGTTACTAAAAAATTGGATACGAAATTAATAAAATAAAATAAAAAGTCCCTGATGTGCGGATTTAGGCAATAAGAAAACTGAGACGTTCGTTTCCGAAAATATTTTCTCATCGTGAAGTGCTATTGAGCTAGTAAAACGTATTATATTGCCAACGCAAACTGTAGGACCTATAAAGCCAGCATTGACGATTATAATTAAGAAAATTGTAACGCATACTTCAGGTATAAAGAGCCGACCTCCCGTGGCGCAATCGGTTGGCGCGCCGCCTGTCTTGGGTGCGGGAGGCTCTGGTTTCGAATCCTAGGCAAGGCATGGGCTTTAGTTTAAGTTCGGTCATAAGTTAGTTTGTAAGCCGTGCCCTGATAAGCCATCAGCCATAACACCGGGGGACGTTAATAAGACCTTTCCAATCCAATCCAATACAATTTGTGTATTGAGAGCAGGTTACAGTCACTACTAGGTTGAAGATAAATTTCAACATCTCTTGTTCAAGAAAAAACAACTAAAAACTGTGCACTGCCCCCCGACCCCAACCCCCCTCCTTTTTTTTTCAACACACACAAAATGTACGACAAAGAGTCTCAGTTTAGTAAACCAGTTAAAAATTTTCGCTATTGCGAAAACATGGAAGGTAAAAAAAATAGTTCTGTGTAAGTGTTCACACTTCCAATATCGAACCTTTTAATAAGAAATGTATTTTCCACTTCCTTTTTACCTTACCTTATTTATATTTTACTGGACCTGTTGGGGGCAGTTCATTTCATGAAATGAAACTCAGTAAACAATCAGTTAAAAGTCGTCACGAATTAACGCATTAGCTGAATTCGCTGGGAATTAGTAATTGTGGTATTACAAATGAATAAAATGACTGTCCAAATCACTGCTCGATAATGTACGTGTAACATTAAGATTTTAGTGAGAACAGTGAAGAGGCTTTCGCTTATTTACAGCCAAATATCGATGACTTGAAGAAAATGAAATGTTATTATGTACAAATGTAAAAAATAGTCTTATTTATTGAATGCATGTATAGGTTGTAGATGAAATTGGGGAAGAGAGCGCGTGCATCCAATTTGCGTGTCTTGCCGTCCAGTGAGATAGAGCTATCAAGACCACGAGATTTGGACAAAGATAAGCTCGCTGTATACATTACTACAAGCTTTGGAAATTTAGCTTACTAACCGCTGACAGATATATTTAAGTCCAACACCTGTTGTAGTAAATCACTTGTTTTTGGAAAACCAAACGTTAAAATATCACTGTTCGAGCAAGTGATTTTAACAGTTTTTCTGGCAATAAGCGTGAACAGCCGTAGACGAAATTCGGTTAGTTATGTCCTGTTTTGTTCTCGACGGGGGAAAAATATTCTGTTGCGTACTAGTAGTAGATAAGTTTGACCGGTCCGAGGAAAAGGAACGGGGGATGCGGTTCAGGCGGTTGTGTCCGCCATCTTGTATGACGTCTCGGCGTCATCTTGGTCGGTCATCTTGGATGATATGACCTTTGGTGGTTGGCCAATTTGTTTCCGGTCGTCATCTTTTATCCGCGAAGCTGCACTAGTTTTTTCTCCGCCATCTTTGCTTACGGTTGCTAGAGTGCGCTGGTGTCGTCCGTCCATGTTTCTCTCTTCGTCCGCCAGAGTGCGTAGGCGGTAGCGGCCATATTTGTTTTTCTGTTCGTCCGCTACGCGGGGCTGCTTCCTCGCTTGTTGTGCGCAAGGTCGGTGATAGATCTTAGTAAAAATTGTAACCTTAAAATTCTTAGCTACTCCAGGGTAGTTTCAAGTGAAAAATTGGCTTGCTTCGTCCGATCTTGGCACATTTTTCAATGTTGAGAAGGCGGTGGACGTTAAACTGTATCCTTCAGTTGTGGCTGGCAGGCGTCATCACACACAGCTGATATCACCGTGCTGAAGAATGACTTCGCTCTCGACGATAATGCGCTACATTTGTGGCAGGTCGATCGTGACTACTGGCACGCATGTCTTATCAGCTCGTGTACTGGTCGTGAAATATTACATGGTTTTGTTGTTAGTGTTAACCTCACGTTTGCAGAAAAATTAAACAAGTAGTAACACAGAATTATGGTAATTTTCCGTTTGCGTAAAACTTTGGTCACATTGTTTTAATACCAATAGTTTTCACAATCATAATATTTTTAAGCCGTAAAGTGTACGATATTACATTTCAAAGTTATGTATTCATTACGAGTACCACAGTTACACAACTAACATAGCGTGACTGAGGTAATAAGACAAGTGAAAACTTGCTTATAAATAACCTTCCTGTAATACTTTTTTACGATGTGCACAGCGTGTTCCATCGCTACGCTAGAAAAATTAGTGAACATAACTCCGGAAGTTATGAACATTTGAAAGCTGTTACAGAACATATACACATGTGTGTTTAGGTTGTAAATCAAAGGATAACTTTATTTTAATTTAACTAAAAATAGTTAACTGAATAAAACCGCTAATTTAACTATGAACAATTTAACTTTATTGTTCTAATACTTTTTTGTTGATTTCGTTTTTATTTTTATATTATAATTGAGTTTTTATGTCTTGTAATACATACTAACCAAAACGACGACATAATTATGGATGTGATGATGTAACATTACATATTTTTGGGGTTATGTTTACCGTTAGTCATAGACATTTTCATTATATATGATTACAGAGTCCATACTTATGTTGTCCATTCATTTATTATTATTTCAAATTACGCCTTATTATACGAATTAACAGTATAATCTTTGGTTATTTTAATAGTTTATTGACATAGAGATCATGTGTAAGTATTTTAATTGGTTTCGAGACAGTATTCAGTATGTTATTTTCATTTCTTCTCTAGAAGGTAGTCGGCATTAAATATTTAAAAAATAAAAGTACTAGATAAAATTATCCTGGTTGTCTCTCGTCTCGCCATTGCTGATTGGCGGAGAGATGTGTCATGATCAGACGACAGTCAATCGGAGGACAGGAGACAACATAAGTAAGGCAGATGTAAAATAGAACTAATTTTTTCTTTAGAACAATTCTCACCACCTCCAAAGATGGACGTGGATATTTACAAGAAGTTTTAATGATATAATAATAAAGAAAATATGAGAATTTTATTAAACTAATTGCAGCAAGATTTTTTTCAAGGCACAGGTGTAATAACTGAAGATAATGAATATTGAATTTCATGGTATTTGAGAATATTGATGAATAATTGGTTGAATGTGCTGAAGAGGAAGATTTTAAAATAAAAAATATGTTGTAGGTGAATATATGATTTAACTAAAAGGTAACAAATAGTGCCCAACGTGATAATTATCCATTTGTGAATTGTCTGATATGTAACAATGTCAATAAGAGTGAATAATCAATATATGTTAAAAGTCATTTAATGCTATATTTCGGAATGTCAGAACTTTCAGCATTTTCAGCATATCGGAACTCTCTGCTAATTGAAGGAAAAAAAAATGTGCTTTTTTTAAACTTGCACGTAATTTTAGTTATGTCTAACAAGTTTTATAGCTATTAAGATGTTNAAAAAAAAATGTGCTTTTTTTAAACTTGCACGTAATTTTAGTTATGTCTAACAAGTTTTATAGCTATTAAGATGTTTACAAAATATTCTTTTACTGAACCGGAAATACCAGAATAATAGGATTAACACACTAGATAGCCACACAGATACCAACCGGGTAAATGTGTAGAGTTCCGTAATGATCATTCAATTAATCAGAGTATCATACTTATCTGGTTTAAACAAACCTGAATCTGACTTTAAAATACATTTAGCGCTATATTTCGAAATGCCAGAACTTTCAGCATATCGGAGCTCTCTGCTAACTGAACAATGACTGAGGAAAAATGAATGAAAGTAGTAAGAAGATGGAAATTTTAAGGTGTTAAAATGCATCTAACTTGTGTGGTTGCACTGTAATATTTGTGTGAATTGATTTAGCTTCTGAATGTTGTATGGCGGGTGATGAACGCGGGANTTGTGTGGTTGCACTGTAATATTTGTGTGAATTGATTTAGCTTCTGAATGTTGTATGGCGGGTGATGAACGCGGGAAAAAAAAGGAATACTCGCATACTTGTAAACACACACATGCAGTGAATTGATTTTGTATATTAATTTCAGCCTAAGAAAACCGGTTTAAAAATAGTTNACTTGTAAACACACACATGCAGTGAATTGATTTTGTATATTAATTTCAGCCTAAGAAAACCGGTTTAAAAATAGTTCGAATTTAAAATGTGTCCCTGTGAGCCACTTACATAGCGAATCTGTAGAGATAGCTAGTTTGCAAAACTGAGAAGAATAAACTGAGCGTAAGGCATTTGTCTCTCCTACTCTCTCATTCTGCTTTTATGGTAGCCATTTTGAATTCGTATAGACCACCGTATGTCGGGTAGTGGGTTATGTTGTAGGTGTTTCTCAGCTTACGAAACTGCACACTGAAGAAATCTTACGTATCATAAATGCGTTAAGATTTTTACGCACTCTTTCACAAGTGAAAATATTATCAATTACTTCCGTGACGTCACTAGTCATTATCGATTCCAACTAAATAGTTTATTCATAAATTCACATGCAATATTAAATTGTAAGATTTTTTTTTTNCTAGTCATTATCGATTCCAACTAAATAGTTTATTCATAAATTCACATGCAATATTAAATTGTAAGATTTTTTTTTGGTATATTTTTAGGTACCTAATTGTCTTAATTGCTCCCGTATTCTGCTTAATTCCTGCATCGTTTACNTTTTTTTTTGGTATATTTTTAGGTACCTAATTGTCTTAATTGCTCCCGTATTCTGCTTAATTCCTGCATCGTTTACTTTCTGTAATTAATTTACAAGGAGCAGGGACAGAAATAAATTTGCCACAATTAAGGGCCCTGCCCACCAAGCCTGCTGCTACATAGTTTAAAGGGGAAGACAATGTTAAAGAAATCCCTTCTGAGTGCATCAGTTTGGAAGATAACCGTTTATAACAAAATGTATCCTATGCGAAATGTNTGTTAAAGAAATCCCTTCTGAGTGCATCAGTTTGGAAGATAACCGTTTATAACAAAATGTATCCTATGCGAAATGCCTTAAGGAATACTGGCACGTTAATAAATCTTGCAAGTTTTATGTTTAGCAATTTTTTTTTTGTAAAATTTAACTATGAAATTCACATTTTACAAAAAAAATTATAAACGAGTAATTTTTCTTGAAAATGTTTTAACTTCGCAGTATTTTCTGAGAAAGTTGCGTTGAATATATTTTTCAATTTGAAACGATTACCTNTTGAAAATGTTTTAACTTCGCAGTATTTTCTGAGAAAGTTGCGTTGAATATATTTTTCAATTTGAAACGATTACCTTTAAAACGGATGCACTGAGAAGGAATTTCTTTAACACAGATCCCCCATTTTAACTCCGTATCTGCAGACTTGGTAGCCACAGCCCTTGTGTGGTGACGTTTTACAACTACCAGTAAATTGTAGTAATACAAGCACTTTCGTTTTTTTTTTTGTATGTCATAAGTTTTACGAAGAAGACGCTGGGACTTTGCTATCAGCGCATTAGTGTGTTCGGGTTCGGATTTTTCGCGTGTGAGGAAACGTGGCGGACGTTGCCAATGGATAGTGGTTTTTGGGGGAGGGGGGGGGAGGG
>NQII01004445.1:0-15984 GCA_002778355.1 Clitarchus hookeri
ATGAAGTTCCACGTGTACCCTTTCCCAAAACACGCTTTGAATATTTTCACCCCGTACTTGTGGGTTTTCATGGGGCAGTATTGCTTCATTACCAAAAGTCCTTTGAATGGTACAATTGTTTCATCTACGCACACAGTTTCTCCTGGAGTACAAATATTTTTAAATTTTAAGAGAAGGTAGTCCACAACATTTGTAAGTTTATAAAGTCTTATCATTTTCTGCTGGAGTTCATTGTCACTGAAAAGCCACGTTCTCAAGAGCAGTTTGAATCTGTTCCGGGACATTGTTGAGGGAATGGCGTTCATTTTTAAAAATGGGTCAGTGGTCCAATAATCACTGATTGATTTACAATACCCATGAATGCAATTATTCCTAAAAAGGGAATAATTTCTTGTTTGTTGGTAGGAACCCACATATTCATTTGCTGTTTGGAGGTATATTACTTTGTTTGAGCTTTTGACTTTCGTAAAGTTTTGTTTGTTCTACAAAAAAACATTCAACAAGTCTTCACCTACAAACAGTTTATAACAGTCGAGCTCTGAAGGTTCATTTACCTGCGCCACCACTTCCGGATTCAACCCGAATTCGCCATGAAAAAAGAATTCCTGCTTACTCCCCTCTGGATCGTGCCAAGTAATACCATTTTCATCTCCAGGAAAAATATTTTGTTTATAACTATATGGTTTTCTTCAGTTATGTTCGTCAACGAGGCGGATGTATTCGGAACAATGTCCTGTGTGGCCAGTTCTTGTTCTGAGGCAGATGTACGCAGGGTCGATGTATTGGCAACAATGCCTCATACCGGCACTTGTTTTGAGGTGGACGTACACGGGGGTCGATGTATTGTCAACAATGTCTCATGGTATCTGCACTTGTTTTGAGGTAGACGCACATGGAGCCGATGTCTCTGAGGCAATGTCCTGTGGGGCTGTATTTGGGGCCGATGAACTTGCAACATTTTCCACCCTATCTTCATCTGATGATGCGCCATCAAAGTAATCACTTTCCGAACTTGAAAGTTCAAATTTGAGTTCTTGTCAGAGTCGTCTACTGTCGTGGGGATGACGAATCTGATAACTTACTAAGGCCTGTATGAAATATCTCTTGAGATTTTTGCACAACAACAAAAAAAAACCACCTACTGAATTAGGCATACATAAGAAAATAATTAGTGTAAAAGTACGTAATCATCATAGAAAAATGTAAGATATATATTACGAAAAATTGTGTATTTATTGCATTATTGTCATAATCTGGAAGCTCTCCAGTGTGCATTTTATGATGTAAATACTAAAGTATGATGTAATATAAATAAGTAAAAAAACTCGTTACCATCTTCAAAACCAAGAAGTGTAATGGTGTGGTTATGTGTGCACATTCATGTAAAATTTTATTACACACACATAATATTACTACATTATTACTGGCATATATAATACAACACATATTATGTTCTGGAATTTGCTATTTTCAAATAAGCATACGTGGTTTTAGAGTAGTTGATAGTATTATTGTTGAAGGGAATTTAGTCATAATTCTAATAGTAAAACATGAAAGCGCTCATAATTATTCATTCAAAACACATCATCGGTATTCAGATGTATTATGTATACACTCATCTTCACTACCTTCCTCCCATTTCAGTTTTTTCGACTGCAAAATTGCTGCCGACACCAATTTATTCGTCCGACTTGAAAAATTGTTTTTCTCGCCACTCATTTTACAGTAATTATTACAAACACAAGGTAAAAGAGCGTAAATGACAGCATCACAACTGCTCTGGCTAAGGGCAAGCTATGGAAGTGCAAGCTTCCATCGCAGCACAAACGAGTTACTAGTAGCATTGCGCATTAGGAGATATCTCTGTGCCGTGGTCCGCCTTTTTGTCCGCTCTGGTGCACAGCAAATCATTTAAAACAAGCGCCGCAGCGGACACTGGTGTCCTCTTAAAAATGTATAGCTTTGTAAGCTAATTCATGAAATTACTTTAAATAAATTTTTTTTAAAACTTTTTTAGACAACCTTAATAAGGAAATAAAAAATTCCATTTCTGGCCTTGACATGAAAGTTTTATAATTTAGTATGGCAGTAAACGTGCTAAACGAACAACAAACAGAGAATGTGGCACCTTTCCTTCACTATTATGCGTGGATGCTCAACAGAAAAAGCATTTCTGTACACTGTCTCGTATTAATACTTTGACATTTTCAAAGTAAAAACCACGCATTCTGGTTGGGATTGCTAGATGATGCAATTACCGCAATAACCTACCTGGAATTATTAATTATGTTCCACTGTTCAACATACAGAATATCATACTTGGGATTAACTATTAAAAAAAAAAAAAAACAATTAAATTAGGGCTGGGCCGATACCAAATTTTGCAGGCACTCACAGTACCGATACTGGTTACACAGATACTCCAGATACCAGTACCAATACTTTATACAAGTACTCATTATTTTCAGACCTATACCCAAGAAACCATGTCTGCACTTATTTAGCTTATAAAAAAAGAAATTTAAAGTAATTGCTTTCTATTGTAAATGTGCAAAATTCACATTTTACCACAAAGTATTTCAAATCTAAATCTTGAAATGTATCTGCAAATAGCCTACAAAGAATTTAAAATATGCCCAGTTTATTCAAGTGGTATTTATTTTCTGACCTATGCACAAGAAACAATGTCTGGTTTTATTAAGCTCATAAAAAAATTTAAGTGATTGCTTTCTACCCTAAACATATAAAAGTCACATTTTACAACCAGTCAATTACCACAAAGCATGAATTTTAAATAAAAAATTATATTCAGTATACCTAGAAAATTTTAATCTTGTAATGAATCTACACATAGCATACAAGGTTTTTATTTTTCTGAACTATTACACAAAAACAGTGACTGACTTTATTTAACTTATAGGCTAAAAAAATTTTAATCAATGCTTTCTATTTCTAGTCTACACATGTGAGTAACACATTATACAATAAATTACAATGAAGTATTTAAAATCAAAACTTATATTCTGTATACCTATATTGTTGCAGAAAAATATGAATCTTGAACTTAATTATTTACAGATAGCCAGCCTACAAAGAATTTAAAATCAAACCAACCTCAACAAAACATTTTACAAAGTATTTATCTTTTATAAGTTGCATGTTCAAATCAATTTTTTTTTTTACCGCACAAATTCTGACTTCAAAATTTTTTTATGTGGCTATTCTTTTTTTTTTAAACAGTATTAATTGATTTTAAAAGTTTAATGTTCTTGTAAAAAAAAAAAAACAAGTCGGCGTAGTTTAGCAGATTTAGGGATTTTTTTTTTTTTTTTAGCTTATTAGACCAGCTGTACTGAAAAGTCTTTCCAATTCAACAGACCCCGCTGGTGACGAAGGATATTTCATTGTAGATTTTCTCAGCCTTGCATGTGGTGATGTGCTCCAATACTTGAATGGGTCGGAAGACACAGGAATTAATGGCTCAGCCAAATTCATTTGTTCAGTTCAGATTCAGGTGGTGAATGGTGGGATGAAACTGTGCTTTGATTAACTATGTGATCTTTATGTTGTTTGTCGGGTGGCTCACCTGTAGTTATTTTAGAGATGCTCTTCTGTTGCTTGTCAACTGATGGCAATATCGTGCAGCTTATACCTTCTAACAAATGTTGAGCTGCAGAAATGGCACTTTCCTGTGAACTGAACACAGTTTTTTTTTTTTTTAAACCTTGGATCTTGAATTGTTGCGACTGCCAAAATCTTTCTAGTCTCCAAGTCCTTGTAGTGAATGTTCAGTGAATGCACCACGTCTTTATGAACAACTCTCGTGCTAGAACTGTTTTGTGACGTGGGACATGGTACTGATATGAGCTTTCATCCCATTTATGGTGGGGCTTACCTCGGAAACTGTGGTGTTCTCATGACTTGTGTTGAGGGGCAGCAACGTGAAAAACTTTGCAGCGTATTTACAGCTTCCTGTAAATACTCCTACTTGCAGACGGCAGAGGTGTATGTTTTTCAAACATGCTTCAGTTGTGTGGAAAGTAGTTTTGTATATGGTGGTTGTTGAGACCAGGTGTCGAGGTTAACGGGGTTCACATGCGGCGCATTGCTTGTTGTGGCAGATGATGAGGGTAACGGTAAATGTGGGGCGGTGTGTGTGTTATCTGGATTGTTCAAACCTACTTGAAAATCTGATGATTTTGGATCGGAAACAAGTTTGAGGCCAAACATTTTAACCTATCGGCTGTGGACGGCATTTAGGTGTTTCTTCAAATTTGACGTGGTGAAATTCCTTTTATCTGTTCCACCGCATGAGAATTTAGCATTGCAGAACGTGCATCATCGTGCGGATTGACAATAAAATAATGTCATATATCACTTATTTTTGGTGCCCATTGTGTCAAAAAGCTAAAGAAATGGCATTAAAACTGTGACGTAGAAGATTTTCAGCTCAGTTCTTTATGTAAAATATGTTTTCTTATGGTAATTAACAAAGTAAACATAAACAACAACTCGGTGTACGCTTAAACTGACACTGTCGATTATATGTCTTCCCAAGACTACTAGCGCTGTTAGTTCGCATTCCGCCACAGCACTGCCAACATAACAGTTGACTCTGACCTAGTCCAAAAAGACGTTTATTCAATGTATATTTACTTTTAATAATGCTGCCCTTCCTGTGTGAATGTGACATGTTACAATAGGTGTAATTTTTTTTTAACAACCTTATCATTCACGTTGCATAGTATTATAATTGGCCAATGTTTGTGTCACAAAATTAATGTTTAAGGTACGACGCATCCAGGGATGTTAAATGGCCACTCAAAAATTATGGTACAGTTGTCGCAAAAAACTGATAAATTCGATGGAAAATTGGTACGTTTTCTCTAATTCATATGACTAAAAGATCCAAGTCATTTTTTTTCCCATATCGTTTATTATGGCACGATTAGTATCGAGGTAGAGGTTCTGAAATTATTTTGCCCAATTACTTCAGATGCCGATACCTTAAATATCTGCAGATACCTTAGTATCGGTACCGGTACCAGCCCAGCTCAAAATTAAAATTGATCGTTAAAAATATGTATAATTTTTAACTTATTAGTTAATTTTAAAACTTATTAACTTTTAACTTTTAATCGTTAAAATGTTTGGATAACGATTAAAACTAACATTAGTTAACTTTGCAATTGCCTGGAGGCCGAAGATTACAACAAAAGATATGCAAATACTATTAACATCTTGACAAATTTCTTAAAATACGCATCATATTTTACGACAGACGAGTTACACACCACGACATACAGATTGATACACTGACGCCATCTGTTACCTATGTACTGGGTCGCAGATCATCGATAGTCACATGTGACTCTGTGGTAGACTAGGTGCCAATGTCTCAATCTATTGATACAACCTCTCGCTACGCAAATAGCACAGTTGATGGTCTTTGTGCGGTATACGTAGTTCAATTGTTTTTGTACTAACTTTACTGGTCTGGTTTCGTGCTAAGTTGTGTTATGGGAGTTTATTTTAGAAGTTATATTTACAATTGATATTATAGATAGTTCATTCATCATTTTAATTTTAATTATTATGTCACTGTGGCCAGGAATTGTATCATACTAGTAATTTGACTTTTAAATATCTTTTATGTTCACCAAACACAAATAATTAAATAAACATTTACGAAAAACATTTTTTAAACTTTATTTCAACAGCAAACCTTTTTGTGGTTCTTTAACTTTTAACTTTAATCAGTTAATTTTGTTTTAACTTAAACTTTAATCAGTTAGTTTTCATGGATTTTAACTTCTAACTTAAATCAGTAAATTTTTTCTGACTTTAACTCTAACTTTACCTTTAATCAGTTAGATTATTTTGTTAACTTTCCCAACTATGCAGAAAACAACACATAACAATCAAACAGAAGAAAATCTCAATTTTCTAACCATGCATTAAAAATTGGGCGAAAACAAAAAAAAAAACACAGAGGGCAGGAGACAACCTTGAAAATCGGGAGTATGATGTCAAAATCAAGAGAGTTGGCAAGACGATTTTTATTTCTAGGAAGCTAGGTCAATTACACTGTGGTTTAGATAATCAGATGAACTGCTTAACCGGCCCACTCAAATAAATTGCCCTTAATAGAACCTTTGGTATAAGCCGGAGGACCACAAGTTGAATGTCTATCCCGAAAGGTTAATGTTGTAATATGAGCTAAAGAAGGGGTCTAGTTATGTGATTGGTACCTTTGGAACTAACAGCAATGAGTGTCCCATGACTTCTGGCCACATAGTGCCCAGTTTAAATCCATTCTGAAGACATCGCATTTATCTGTTTCACATTCTTACGTTATTAAATTAATGGTATCAAATCTGGCACATTAATGCATTAAGGAGGGAACTACATTGTACAACACACATTTAAGAGCAGATGAATTAGAGATGCCTGCCTAGTAATGTGTAGCATCCCCCTCCTTCACCCTGATGGCAGTGATGAGGCGTGGCATGAACTCCACAAGGCACTGTAAGTTTTTGGAAGCCGTACTGATCCATGCGCAACCTCCCGCAATGCACGGAGATTGTTTGGAGCAGAAACCATGGTGTGCACGTGGGGGGGTAAAGCAAGTAACCGTACTTGATCCGCCAGCAGGTTCCTGTATCGTTCGCCGGTGAGAGACGATGACATGTGTAACAGGGAACCCACTTCATCCCATATAAACAGTCTCCATACGAGGATACCAGCATCGCTGACCTGAAGTGTACCTTGCCGACACAAGGGATCCTTCACTTCATGTTCTTGGCGACATACTCGTACCCTACTATTGGCATGTACCAACGTGTTCCTCACTTCTTTATTCTAGGTGTGACCATTTTCCATGTATCGAGGGTCCAATGGCCTCTGTGCCCATGCTAATCATTGAGCTGTGAAATGTACTAAGTAGAGGTACCCGTGGGGTGATTGGATTCTGTACCACATGGCAAGGAGATTGTTCTTAATGGTATGGCTGCTCACAGGTCGTCGTGGTCCAGCACTGATTTGATGAGTGATCTTCTGCACTGTGGCCTGTTTATCTGCTGTTGCCAACCGAGCTACCTGATAGCGACTCCTGTCATCAATATGTTGTGTGCCACCGCAGTTGTCCCTGATAGTGGTGGTTTTACGCAACTCCGTGAACTCACTGTATGTACACTCTTAATGTAATGGCCCATGGAAATCCCATTACCTGCACGACTTCGGAAACGGAGTGCCCCGTGTGTCTGGCTCCTATAATTTGGCAGCAATCTAATGTGTTGAGATATTGTTTCTTCCCCATTCTGTGCTTGTCTGTTATTCAGATGGTCAATATAGGTCTGATGACATCCTAGTCATGAGTGACTGGGCGCTATTCCATTCAATAGGATGACCACAGTGCCATTTCGCCAACACGGCAGGTGTTTCTATTTCAACTGCTCATAAATGTAATGTTTTAAAACACAACCCACTTACCATAAAGAACTAAGAAATTTATTCTCCATCTTCTACTGAATCTTAAGATTCACTAGCTACATGGAATTGTTACATATTCTTGCCAGTGTACACAGTAAGAAAGAACACCATTATTACATTGCAAAAATACTTTCATTCATATAGATTTTTAGCTACACATTTAAATCTAGCAAACTATTATCATTATGTTGATGATGGATCAACGACAGTGGCCATGAACAAAGGCATCCTGTTTGTTTTGTCCCCTATTATGGCAAGGAACGGACGATCAGCTGTGATTTCCATAGGGTCCTTGGGGAAAAGAGCGCTATAGACCGCCATTTGCATCACTGAAATCAAAAGCATATTGAATAATATAATTACATGAAGCTCTCACTGATGACAGTTGAGAGTTTCAGGTATAATTCAAAGAAGTATAAAACATAACATGCATCTATAAAAGTATGCCTTAAAATTAATAAATTACTCAATTTATAAAATATGTTTGGTGTGTTATGTTACAGCTGTTGATGTATAACATAAAAACCACCAACAACAACAACAGCCACCGCCACCCCCACTACTCTTGAATTTATTGTTATTTACACATACATAATTACAAAATGACACAACATCCTGTTTCAGCAAAATTAATTTTAGAATGCTCCTAGTTCAGTAAAAAAATAAAGGGTAGGTTATAGTCGACTGAAACAAGTACGGTAGGAGTTAGCGAGGAGTCGTGGGACTGAGACAGGAACAGGTTGGCAACTTGAGTCAGTCTGAAACACAAGCATGGTGGCAGTCGTGTATTGCATTTCGGTTAACAAAAAAAACCGTGTTTTGGGACCAAAAAGGGATCATTTTAATCGATTTTTTGCCTAACGGGAGACGATTACTGCAGCACGATACTGTGAGACCCTATGAAAGCTGAAGAGAGCAATTCAAAACAAACGGAGGGGAATGTTGATGAAGGGAGTGTGTTTGTTGAATGACAACGCCCGCCCGCACACAGCCAACGCCACCAAGGCGCTTTTGAACTCGTTTGGTTGGGACATTTTGAACCACCCTACATACTCCCCTGACTTGGCACCTTCAGATTTTCATCTTTTCACCATCCTGAAGACTCATATGAGTGGAAAAAAATTTCTAACCAATGAGGAGGTGAAACAAGAGGTCTTGGAAGTGGACGAAGGAGATGGCGGGAGAGTTCTATGAGGAGGGCATCAAATAGCTTGTGCCACGACTTACAACCTGCATAGAACGGGAAGGCGACTCGTGCAAATATAAGTAACATATATAACTACAATATCCTGTAATTTTGTTTAAATAAATGTTTTTTTTAATACAAAAAATTTAGTACTCTTACTTTTTAGATATGCCTCGTATTTATTATTTGCTTTAACATATCTTTTAAAACATTGAAAAATTATTCCTCTAATATACTTTTGTATAGGTAAAATTATACTGTAATAATTTAATATATCCAATTAAAATTTAATTGTTTTTAGCATAGAATCCCCAATACTATGATGGATCTAATTTTACCTTTTCGAACAAACGTCTCCAAAATTTTACATAAATCAGCTGACATAAAAATATTGTTTTTATTATATAATTTTGTATATTCTTCTAAATTTTTAATGTTAAATTGATTTCAATCTTTTATGGCATGATTATAATCTTCATTAGAAAAACAGTTTGTATATAATTTATAATTTATCTTGTGATGAAACTTTAGTTTCTTTAAATTTTTCTTCTGAATCCTTATATTTATAGAGATACACTTTTCTTTATTAATACCTAGGTCTAACTGTTCATCTCTAAAATATTTTTATGTTTCTCTAAATAAATAATATTTTTAAAGATTTTTGATAACTGATATACACTCATAAATTTAAAGTAATCGAAAAATTTTAATTCTGAACCATTATTAGCTAAACAATGTTTCTTAATTTTTAAATAAATAAATACACATCATAACCCGATAAATTATGAATATGCATTGGTAGAAACTATGTATGTATGTGTGATATATATATAAAATTTATATTACAATATGAATGTATTGTTCCACAATATTTCTAAATTAAGTGATCATGACCTTTAACATTCTGTTTATTTTTAAAAGATTTTTAATATAATTTTTAAATTGATTTTTACAATATTTTAATAATATTTTGGTTTTTGTTTAATTTTTAATTTTTAAGTTTTGAAAACTATTCTATTTCATTATTTAATCTAAAATATATATTTTAAGATTTATTGGAACAACATTAATTTTATCTTCACAAATATAACATATTGTTACTTTACCAAAATATTTTTGTTCTTTGATAGTTAATTTTTACACTGTAATGTTTCCATAATATTTTTTTTGTAATTTCTTGTGTATTTTTTGGCACTTCAATAAAAACTATTAGCGCACCTTTATTGATACATTATACTAGTTTCTTATCATCACCATTACCATATTTTATTTTATTAGAAAAATTACTTAGTTCACTATTTTATTACTTAAAATTATTTGGATTTGGTTCACATGTTTTTATATGTTTTAATAAACATTCAAAATCAGCACAAATTATTTAAATTTCTTTTCAATAAATGCCTTTTTTAAATATGTATATATATATATATATATATATATATATNGGGTTCTATGGTATATAATTACTCAAGAACACCCCCTGCATCACTGAAATCAAAAGCATGTCCAAGATAATTTTACATTAACTTCTTGGCAAATTCTTGGTAATTCAAAAGGGGCACCAACCTGCCCAATATTAATATCCTACTATTCACCCTGGGTACACAATACATATTTTTCCGCTTAATTTTATCATACAATAAAGTCTTTTAGTTTGCTAGGTATTTGTTTTGTTCTCCTTGACATGCAAATCTGTCCACTGTTCTGCTGCTGACAATTCTTTCCCACACGTGAGTGCAAGCTCTGAAAAGTGTCATTCCATTTGCATCGGGTGATGATGGGGCTCGTGATTCTGTCTTGCTGCAGAATCTTCAAACCCTCTACAAGGTTCCCAGGGCTTCATCTGCCCGGATGCGACTCCTTTCTGTGGTTCGCTTGGGCAGTTCTGCCCTGACGTGGCTGTCTCACTTGTCCTATCTGCACAACTCCTTCCCTGTGGCATCGGCGGCTCTGACCTCCTGAGTAGTTGGTCTATGTGGCGTCTACATGCTTGACCATCACTGTGTGAAATGACATAAGTTACAGGCCCTTCCTTTACCTTGACTACCCCAGGGCTCCATTTTGTAGCACCAGAGTAATTCCTGAGTACTGGATCACCAACCTCCAAGTTTCGTATTCTTCCCGACGCTTTACCCCTTTCGTAATCGCCTGTGCCTGTAGGTGGATTTGGTTCAATATTGTATGTTATGGCCTACCCATCAAACTCTCTGCTGGTGTCTTGTTGGTAACAGTACATGGTGTCGTAGGTAGAGCAAAAAACATACATGCTAATCTTGTTTGCTGCTCCCCACAGTGAAGTTTTTTAAGCTTGCTCTTTACTGTCTGCACCATTCTTTCTGTTTGTTCACTGGTGGATGGGTGGAATGGTGTTGTAAGCAGCAGCCTAATTCCATTCTTTGTGAGAAACGCCTTAATCTCTACAGATACAAAAGCTGTACCATTGTCGCTTACAATGCATTGTGGTAAACCATGAGAGCTGAAAATGTCTCAAAGGTTTCTAATAATAGCGACAGAGTTCATACAAGGCGCATTCCTGACTTCTGGTCACTTGGAATAGGAATTGACCACAATGAAGTACATTTGCCCTTGAGGAGGGCCAAAAAAATCCATATGTAGTCCCACCCAAGGCTTTGTTTCAGGACACTACTGTTTGTCACTTTTGCAGGATTTGCATGATGCTGCTGGCATTCTGCTCACATGTAGCTTTGAGTTAATGCCTTACACCGAACAATGCCATTGCGAGCTGCATGCAGCACCTTCCAAAGCTGTGTCCTTAACGAAGATGGGACAATCACTCTGCTCCCCCACAGGAGGCATCCTTTGTACAGCAACAGCTCCTCTTTACACAAATAAAATGGCAATGTCCTCCGGAACGCCTTCATCTCGCCAACCTTGGCATGCTCTACATTTAACTTCTGCCGGAATAGGATTCTCCTTTGTTTCCCGTGATATTTGTGCTGCGTCACCTGGTACATCTGTCATCGCTTCTAACATCTGACTGCATAGGAAATCTTCTCAATGCATCAGCTTGGCTGATCTTTGTTCCTGAACTGTGAACCAACAGGTAGTCAATCATAGCTAGTCATAGGCTCCAACATAATCTAGGAGACAAAAAGGCTGGTATCTGCTTGATAGGATCCAGTAGGCGCAGCAAAAACTTATAATCACTCACGATGCATGGTCTTGCAGTCACATATTGCCAGAATTTTGCTACTCCAAACATAATGGCTAACATCTCCTTATCTAGCTACAAGTCATTTCTTTCCTGTTTGTGTATGATTCGTCTTCCATCACATCGGGCCAGCACTGCTCCAACACCACATTCGGAGGCATCACCAGTGCAGAATAGGGGCTTTTGAGGGTCTGCTTGGTGTGGTATGGCACACTTTCTGTGTCGCTGGGAAACCACTGCATTTCAATTTGTTACACTTTCTCCTGCTGATTCGCCTCTGCTCTTTGCCGCTCCTCGAGCTGTCCATGGCAGAGGTCACACAGAAAGTACGTCCCACTGCTGCTGAATGAAGCGAATGAAGCGAGGTCCTCCATCACTCGCACAGTCTCTGTGTCATACTTTGTAACACTCCACACGTTGCCGTACTAGTTCCGCCCAGACAGTTCCACTTGTCACACAGCTCGACAGATGTCATGTTTACCTTGTACAGCGGCATCCTTGCATCCCCTTCGTGCGCATTGGGGTGCTGGTTTTTTAGTTGCAGTGTTCAGTGTCATGTTCAGTTCTGTTTGTTTCCAACCACATGGTTGGTTTCTCCACGTACTTGCACAGTCCGTTTCACATACACATTTTTCTTGCGTCAGTCTGCCACGAATTCGCAGGTGCCACTCGTTGCTGTCCAGGGTGGTCGAGATGGCCCGACCACATGCCCGCCACTTTAAGAGTGCAAGATGGTTTTAATGCCCGAGGTGCCAGTTAGCTGTATTTGACTAACAAACGTAAAGAATGAGTCTTCAGGGTGACGTGGAACATTCTGCCAGAGTGGTTGGTGGACACGGGCTCTTATCTTATTTCAAAACACACTGAAATTCTGTTCTATAAACATAATAAAACAATTGAAAATACAGTTTTTTTTCTCCCAGACAGTTTATAACAAAATACGCTACATCTCTCAAAAAACTATCCACATATTCACAACTGTAGACTTTTTGGAGAATACGCAAAACTACACACACTATAACACTGTCACATGACCTTCAATACATTAGCTACTGCAGACTGCACAAAATAATAAATACGTAAACTATGAAAAAACACCAAAATCTTTAACTAACGACTTCACACCAAATTACTGATCACCATTTTCCTGTTGTCAATTACAGATATAAAGCAAATGAGATTCCTGGCTTTAAAGTGTACAATGAAACAATAAAAAAAACCAGTACTCAAACGAACAACAAATATTTTCAATGGTTCCCCAGAACTCATTATATTTTATGCCTTATTGCATACTCCTCATGCATGAAATACAACCTGAAATGTTGTTTATTTGGTACACATTTGAGGTTATCACAATTTGAAACAAATATGTACGGATGTGTTTATTGCCAAAAGATTTGCATAATTACAAAAAAAAAAAATCGAACTTTGCTGCTAAAATTGTAAAAATCTCACTACAATTTCTGTGCACTTAAACCATAAAAGTTGGTAAGTCTGAGCCCATGCTAGAGGACGAATGGAAACAGATTATGCCAGATGTGTACCAGAAGTGGACAGCCTACCCCTAAAGGGTTGATGCTGTAATAACAGAAAAAGGTGGGTCCTAGTTCTGTAATTAGCACCTTCGGAACTAACAGCAATGTATACCCTGTGTATTGTGGCCACTAAGTTTACAGTTTAAACCCATTCTGAAGTAAATGTATTCACTTGTTCCAGGCTCTTGCCTTATTAAATTACTGGTAATAAATCTGACTAATTTATATATTTTGGAGGGAAATATATTATATAACATAACGTTTCATACATAACTCAATTAGCATCACGAACAAAGAAATTTACTCTCCATATTTCTATTAAGTTTTAGATTGAATCGCTGCATGAAATTTTTTACCTATTCTTGCCACTGCATTGCAAAAATTCTTTAATTCATATTGATTTTTAGCTACATATTGTAATCTGGCAAACTATTTTCATCATGTTGATGATGGATCAACAACAGTGGCCATAAACAAAGGCATCCTGTTAGTTTTTTCCGCTAGTATGGCAAGGAACGGATGATCGGCTGTGATTTCCACAGGGTTGTTGGGCAAAAGAGCACTCTCAAACTCAATTTGCACCACTGAAATCAAAAGCACATTGGATCATATTATTACATGACGTTCTCAATAATGGCAGTTGAAAGCTCAACACAGGTTTGATGTCTAATTCAAAGGAGTATAGCACAAAACATAAATCAATAAAAAGAAAATATTATACACAATTTATGAAACTTAATATGCTTAATAGATCTTACTGCAGTTGGTGTGTTATGTAATTGCTTCCGTTGCTGAAATTATTATTTATATAATTACACATTGACACAACATCCTATTTCAGCAAAACATTTTTTAAAAATGAACTTAGTTCATTGGGAAAGGAAAAGGTAAATTATACAGTGGCCTCACTATATACCCTAAACTCATGTACCAAAAAACGGTATCCACTGAAAATTTTCAGTGGTCCTAACTAAATTCTTATATGAATAACTTTAAAAATTATCTGCTTTTATTGTGTATTGAATATTGCATCAATAGAAAAATCTTTTGGTACAGTCACTTACAATTTCATACAACTATTGTTTTTAAGCTGGTTGTTTATGGAAATATCTAGTAATTGGACGTGAAATGTGTTAAACACGGTGCTCTCCAGTTCAGCTGATGAAGTCGGCGAGTCAGGCACAACCTTGCTCTCTCTCTCTCTCTCTCCTTACATACATGACAAGAGAGGAAGTGGTTACCTAGCAACCAGCACAGCATCCTTGTGTCCTCTCTCTCTCTTCTGTCCCTCTCTCAGACACTCACCTTTCTTCCTCCCTTTATATGCTGGCAAGAGGAGAAGCTGTTATCTAGAAAAAAATTTGCACTCTCTCTTTCTATCCCTCTTTCTCTTTCTATCTCCCTTTATCACTCTCTCTCTCTCTCTCTCTCTCTGTGCCATGCGTACTTGCATCTTCCCCTTACATACCTGGTGAGAGGGGAACCAGTAGAGTATATGAAGCATTAAACAAAACTAATCATGGGATCCCAATTCTTAAAGATGCACAGTTATCCTGTAACATGCACCACACCACAGACCAATCAAAAGCTCTGCAGAGTCTGACCTCTAACGAGGTCACAGTTGTCATGAGTATGCAACAGTAAACCACTATGGCACTGTGCCATTCACTATGGCACTGTGCCATTCTCGCATGATTACAACTCTCTCTAAGATTGCAGAAATTCTATCAAGTTTATCCATCGCTCAAAATAGTTTCGCCTGCCATCACTGTAGAATTTCAAAGCAAATAGTTACGCCTGAAAATGTTCCGCAGTAAAGGTTGACCAGTAATTATTTTTCTCAATGATGTTTCCTTTGCGTTCAAAGGTAATTTTTTTTCTGGTAAAGTTTGTGTTTAACTGTATTTGGCATGAAATCAACATTATTTTTAAACAAAATATTCATTTAACTCAATGGGCAGCATCTTCAGAATAAAATGATACCCCCCAGCGGAAGCGTATACTTAACCTCCCCTTGTTGCCGAAAATTGTTTGAACATTGAGCGACTTGTTTTACCAAGCTTGAAGTTAATTTTCAGTGGCTTCTTGCAATGAGATTTTAGGATTTATAATAATTTATTTCAATAGACACATCTTCCAAATAAACTAATATCCTGGAAGGGCCTATTCGACAGCTTTTATGCCAAATAATGCACAAGCACAGAGCCTGAAAGCATCATAACTCACGACAGTTGCAAGTGTATGGAGAGAGTCAGACACTGTTTTTAATGATTAATTATTGAAGACCATACAGAAATAATTTTTTAACACCTTGTTTATTCATATATCTCGAAATCACATATTTTTTTTAAGTCAAATGATATTAATCAGTTTAAAATGCAGACGTTTGTCATGAGTGCACAACGTCGCCAATGTGAAGTGTAGATATGTGACCTGGATTGAGTAAGCTTCTGCTGTCCTTAGTGATACTCGGCACAGCTCGTTTCCTCTCCTTGCCAATTTGTCTTCCCTTCTCTGTCTCACCCGCTGTGAACACACTACATGACCGATAATCTCTTTGCATGCTCTAAGCTGATTGAGTGTGCAAAGGACATTCAAAA